>PVKZ01008880.1:0-13542 GCA_004027375.1 Macroglossus sobrinus
GCGAGCAGGGCACCTAGAAACAAGAGCAGAAGGTAAAAAAAAAAAAAGAAAACAAAAAAATGCTTTCAAACATTTCCATTCGTTTGGGTTTCCCAACTCCTCCATGCCCGTGGGTAGGAGGAATAAAAATTTCGGGAGCAGCTGGAAAGCCTCCCCCACATCACGCCCCGATGGACTGTAGCTAGATTTTGAGAACCACAGTCCATCGCCAGAACACAAAGTTGGGTCAGGACTTAGCCTTCAGCCCCAAGGGCCTGAGTTATGGGGACCCGGCCAGAGAGACGAGGGAAAGGACACAGGCTTTGGAATCAGATCGGGCTGGGTTCAATTCTAGCTCCAGCTGCTCCCGAGCCGAGCGGTTATGGGCGAGTCGCTTCACCGCTCTGAGCTGCGGTGTCTCGCCTGCAAAGTGGCCACAGTCAGGGAGGATTGCATGAGTCGATGGGTACGGGGGCCTTGGGCTGGTCCCCAGCACATGGGAGGCCCTGCTCGAATGGCAGATGCCTCGAGCGCCTTATGGAAAGACTGATTCGCCAGCAGGAGCCGTGAGAGGGTAGAAAAAGTTTCTAGGGTGGTAGCCCCGGCGTCCGTGGTTAACTGTCACACTCAGCCTGGATCTGACACCAGGCCTTGGTGACACTTACTTCTCCGACTGATGGGCCCCAAATCTAGAACCCGGGCTGGGTCGATCACCACGGCTTCACTGCGGAGCCGATTTCTTGAGCAGGACTGGGGTGGGGAGAGAGAATGGTCAAGATTTCAAAATTTAAAGGACGATTAGTGTCCAGTTCTGGCCCAAGAATGGGGCCCTAACTCTGGTGCTACAGCTATCTCAACCCAGAATATTCTCACTGTCGTGGCCAGCACACCTGGGTGAGAACTGCATCTCCACTGTCTTTCAGCGGACTAGTTTGGGACAAACGACCTTACCTCTCTACTGTTATCAGATAGCACCTCCCCGATTGGGAAGGTTAACATGAGCTGTGTCTGCAATGCCCAGGCACACAGAAAGCACTCGGCAAATGCCACGTCTGAGCAGGCAGGGCCCAAAAGGGGTTCCGAGCCTGGGCACTGGAGTCTCGCCCCAGCTCTGAGGCTTTCTAGCTGTGTGGCCCTTGGGCAAGGGAATTTTCTCAGTCTTGGTTTCCTCATCTGTACAATGGGATCAATAAAAGAATCTACTTGTTGTGAGGATTAAATTAGGAAGTTTTAGTACAGTGCTTGATACAGGGTAAGCGCTAAAAAAGACAACTATTGTTGTAATCGTCCAAAATAGTCCTGTGCCGAGGAAACCTAGTGAGCAGGCTCCTTCGTCTGATCTGCTTCTAGGGTCGCAATAATTTCTAAAACGTGGGCTTTTTTGAGGCTTAAAGTCCATCCATCCATCTTCTTTCCTTCCTTCCTCCCTCCCTTCCTTCCTACCTTCCTTCCTTCCTCCCTCCTTCCTTCCTTCCTTCCTTTCTCCCTCCCTCTCTCCCTCCCTCCCTCCTTCCTTCCTTCCTTCCTCCCTTCCTTCCTTCCTTCTTTTCTTCCTTCCTTTCTTTCTCTCTCCCTCCTTCCTTCCTTCCTTGCTTCCTTCCTTCCCTCCTTCCTTCCCTCCTTCCTTCCTCTCTCTCTTTGTCCTTTCTTTCTTCCTCTCTCTCTCCCTCCCTCCCATCCATCCATCCCTTCATCCATCCAACTTCCCCCCGCTTTCTTCCTTCCTCCCTCATCCCCTCCCTTTTCTCCCATGCATTTAGAATTCCCATAACCATATCCGAAGCGTCGGACGCAAAGACACACTCACGGGCTGGCACTGCTCCTTGCGGGAGTCGCAGAGGCGGACCTCGCAGTGCAGGTAGACCAGGTCGTGATTCCCGGCAAACGAGAACATCTGCACGGAGAAGCGGCCCTCAGAGGACACCCCGTTCTCCTCCACGTGGATGGTGGCGTCCTGTTCATTTGGGCAGCTGGGAGGGCGACAGGGACGAGGGTCGAACTTAGAAAACAGCTCAAGGGCCCCGAGACGCTGGGCCCAGTATCAAAACAGCACCAGGGAGAATGACAGAGGCCTCCACCCAGGATTCCCTCCTTCCGACAACACGGACGTGTATTCCTCCAGTGTCCTCTGAGACGCTGTCCGCCAGCCCGCGTGGCTCACGCCTTCTGGAGCACGGTCTCTGGACTGGGACAGACTGGTTTCGAATTCCAGCCAGACCCACGTCCTTGCTAAGTGACCACTTACCGAGCCCTACTTTTCTTATCTGTAGGGCGGAGACAGGAATATGCATTTCCTGGGGTCGATGGGAGTATTTAACGAGATAATCCACGCACAGGGCTTAGCACGGTGCTGGGCCCATGGTCACACTCAGTCAGAAATATTAGCTAGGATTATTACCACGGTTTGAATCATGATATACAGATATGGATTGTCCCTTTGTGTTTGCCAGTTCTTGATAGTCAGTACTATCTTGTCATACTGTTTTCTTATTGATCGATCAGGGTTGACATCTGTGTCACAGTCCATCCTTACGTCACAGAGCCCCCATTTCAAATAGTGAACCTATTGCTATGGTTATAAAGAATCCTGAAATGAAAAATAATGGCCATTTCTTCACTCTGCTTACCTACATCATATTAATGCTTCAGTCTCTAATTTCGGCAGTGATATTCCTAGGTCAAAGGCTAGCATAGTTAAGACACCTACCACCAAATTATCTTCCGAAAGTCGTAAGCCAGTTTAACATCCCTGCCAGGCAGGGACGAAATGATCCTCTTACCGCCAACCCTCAAAGGCCAAAAAGATAACCCCCGAGGGGTCCGACACCTGTTTCTGATGATGAAATATTTCACGGGGTCAGCCTTGTCCTCGCTGGGAGTGGCGTAGCAGTTCCTCAGCAGCAGGTTGAAGCGGGAGGTGTCCCCTCTCTCCAAGATGGCGCCCACGTAGAGCATGGACTCGACGGACAGCACCACCGCGGCCCCTTCGTAAGGCGACGTGTAGCCCTGGTCTTGGAAGAGGGCCATCCTGACGGTGAACTCCCCGTCCCCGCCCAGGCTGATGTTGATGGAGCTGAGACAAGGAGTACAGCAAGAGAGGAGCTGTCACGTTTGGACCAGTAAGGACAAAAGACATCAAGGCCCACTCTTGTGTGAGGTGAGCAGGGCCAAGGCACCTCTTGGATCCTTAAAGAAACGACTTGATCGTTCCCTTAAATCCTCTAGGCCCTGCGCTTGACAAATAGACGGGGCTTGTCTCCAGGCTGCCCACCCATCCTCCCTACCTCACTCCGAGCGCACACCTCCCCCATCTCTACGGGATGGGGCTTGGGACCAGGTCTGCAAAATCACGATGTTTAGCAGCATTTGAGCAATTTTCCACCCCACCGTCGTCAGCAAAACGCCGATTTTAACAAGATAAATGGTTTTAATTGGTATTTTTTTTATGAACCTTGGGCCCCAACTAGAAAATGTGCAATCCTTCTAATCCTTCCACTCTTGGAGCCCAGAAGGCAGTGAGGGAAGGGGAAGGGAACCCCGGGTGTCTGACATTGTCAGAAGGTCCCCTGGCACGTCTACGAGTGCGGAGGGGTCCATTTAATGGGGCCTCATTCCTGGCACGGTGACAATGGACACAAATCACCGCCCTAACGGAATCTCCCCCAAACTGCTATTGTGGTTCTATTGCTGGCGAATTGGGGGTGCCGTTGAGCCAGTCGAAGCTGACCCAGCTTAGATCCCGCACCTGCAGGGAAGCCTTCCTCCCCCGCCATCCCCTTCACCCCACGATTAGGTCAGGGAACCCTGCTTTGATCCACTCCCACGGCACCCCCTGTTTCGCCTCCATTGCATTCGCCTCACTTGTAAGTAATGATGGCTCTAATTAGTTGTTTAATGCCTTTCTTCCCCAAGATAAATGAAATCGTCGTGTGTTTTTGTTTCTTCGCATATTTAATTAACGCTGTTTCGTGTTGCTGCCTTGCTTCAGCATTACCATCTCGAATAGCCACAAACTGTGCTCTGTCTGCCTCGTGCATTCAATGCTCATATACAAGCGATGACTTCCGTGGAAGGAATGAAGAAAGCACGGAAGCTCCCGAAGGAGGTAGGGAGCATCCCGTGGCTCTCGTTAAGAAGTGGGCGTGAGCAATATCAGGGTTATGGGTCAGAGGGCAAAGGTCGGCGCCACACCTCACAACGGGCTGCAGGGCAGATTGGAGGCCGACTTTCATGTCCAGTGGGTAGGCACACTGGAAGTTGATGATGACCTTGGTGTCTCTGATGATGAAGTCGTTGAATAAGGAGAGGGTGTTTTTGTAGATGGCGTGGGTTCCATTTTTCTTTGGCATAAAAAAAAAAAACAAGGCCACGTATGTTTCTGTGGATGTGTGTGTAGGTATGTCTCGAACTCAGGTCCTCCATCCTGCCACCCCGTCTTCTGATCTCCAGGTGGCAGCTGGGCCTCCTCCCTCAGTGGCACTCATACTTTGTAGGATGGGAAGTGAGGACCCCAGATCAAAAACTAGGGAAAACACAACTCACACTTGGGGAGAGCTAGGAAGCAACGTGCTCCTGTGCCAACCCCAAATTAAAATGAACATATTGGCGCTTACACTGACTGAGCTCAAGGCTCATGGCTAGCGTGGGAATCTCGCAGGCCCCCAGAGGCCCGGAGAGGCTAAGGGACCTGCCCAAGGTCTCCCGGCTCCCGGCACGGCCCCCCTCCAGCCCAGGTGGGGTCCCCCTCTGCCCGGGTGGGAACGCCACGCACCTCCAGAATGTTCCCGCAGGCGTTGGCCCGAGCCGGGCTGGTCACGGACACCGAGTTCCCCTCCTCGCTTTGTACGATGCTGCTGCAGCTCTGGTTCTGCAGGTAAGCTCTGACCTCGTCCCTGAAGCCCAGGCCTTCCAGCTGACACCTGTCCAGCGACACCGTGATCTGCTGGGCTCCGCAGTCCAGCCGCGGCTGCAGACTGTCGACATCTGGGGAGTGGAGGGGGCGTGGGCAGAGTGAGCAGGGGTCCGGACGCTGTGGCCGGAGCCCATACTTCCTGCCTCTGGAATAGCCCCCGTGCCCGCCAGGGGGATGGGACAACCAGAAGGGGCCCGGGACCAGGTGGGATTCACACCTAGGCTGGTTGGCAAAGAGGCCCCCGGTCTGAGGGTGTCAAGTGTCCTGGGTGCAGCCTTGGCAAGGACTTTCATGCCTAGCCCCCCTTGGGAACTGGGGTGTCTGGGGAAGCAGAACTGCAGCACATTCCAGGCTAGGATCAGAGCTAGATGCGCACAACTCCCACTTCCTGGCTCGGCAAAGCCAACACATCCGACCTGGTTCAGAGCCATTGTATTCATTTATTTGTCTGTCCATCCATCCATTCATCCATCTATCCATCCGTCCATCATCTATCCATCCACCCATCCACCTACCCATCCATCCATCCATCCATTCATCCATCTATCCATCCATCCATCATCCATCCATCCATCATCCATCCATCCATCATCCATCCATCCATCCATCATCCATCCATCCATCCATCCATCCATCCATCCATCCATCCATCCTTCCATCCATCCATCCTTCCATCCTTCCTTCCATCCTTCCTTCTATCATCCCATCCATCCATCATCCATCCATCCATCATTCATCCATCCATCCATCCATCCATCCATCCATCCATCCTTCCATCCTTCCATCCTTCCTTCCATCCTTCCTTCTATCATCCCATCCACCCACCCACCCATCCATCCATCCATCCATCCATCCATCCACCCACCCACCCACCCATTCATTCATCATCTCCATCTATTCATCCATCTACCCATCCATCCATCCATCCATCCATCCATCCATCCATCCATTATCTCATCCATCCATTCATCCATCCATCCATCCATCCATCCATCCATCCATCCATTATCTCATCCGTCCATTCATCCATCCATCCATCATCTCATCCATCCATCCATCCATCTATCCATCCAACATGTATTCAACACATACTTCTTCTGCCTCTACTATCTGCCAGGTACTGTTCTAGGCACTGGGGATATGGCGAGGATCAAAACTGACAAAATTCACACCCACATAGGGCAACATCCTGACAGCGGAGAGAGCAAATCAAGATAAGTGGAATTTCTCTAGTATTCATGAATGCGTTGATTCAACGTGCATTCTTACTAACCACCTCCTCCATGTGCTGGGTGCATTAAATACAAAAAGAAAGCACGGGCTCGGCTCGCGAGGGCCTTGTGTCAAACCAACATGCCAGCAGCTTGTTCCGATGTAATACGATGAAAATACTCAGAGCTGCGCGTTCTGGGTGCAGAGAAGTGTGCGCAGAGGGGCAGGAGCTTGGCAGGAGCCAGGGTCCTGCAGGTGAATAAAGCCGGCGAGGGCATCCCAGGCCAGAGGCAGAGTGGGGAGGATGGGAGAGAGGATGGCGTGTTTGTTTATAGAGGTGCATGGTCCAGGGGGACTCAGGGGGGGAGGGGGCGCTGTGGGAGATAGAGAAGCAAGCAAAAGTCAGAGCAGAAAGGGGTTGCGTCTGGAAGTGATGGGGTTCCCCTGCAGAGCCACTGATAAAGGACAGGGCAAGCTTCCTGCTCACCCAGTCAGCCAAGGGGCCCGGCCCAGGACGCCCTTCAAGCTCACTCAGATGCAAGGAGGGTGTCCTCAGCCCAGACCCGCATGCTGTGAGGGCCCAGAGCCCAGGAAACCACCCTGGCCCCCGGGGAGGGGGGCTCACCCACCCACGAGCAGAGCATCTCCGACGGGGAGCAGGGCTGCTCCCTTCCTGTTCCTGCCCCTCATTGCCATGAGACGCCTGCCAGGCACTCAGAGGCACCACCTCGTCCACACCTGCTCATTCCCGCCCCTCTGCCTAGAACACTCTTCCACAGGGGAAGGCTCGCTGGGGCCGAGGGCGAGAGCCAGAAGCCCTCGTCGGAGTCCTCGGAGGGGAGGGAATAATAATCCCTGTGGGCAGCTCATCCGCCCCCATCCGCGCTTAGGGTTTATCCATAGCATCCCTTCCCGTGAGTCGTCTACCTCTGCCTGCTTACCTCCCCGGGCAAGAAGCTCGTCCCCTCCAGAGCCTGCCTGTTTGGACTGTTCGGAATTAATTCTCACAATAGCCCTGCGTGGTAGGGATTGATATTACTATCTTATCCCCATCTTACAGATAAGGACACTGAGGCTCAGAGAGGCTAGGAGACTTGTCACAGGCCCCAGAGCTACGGTGTGGCAGGTACAGTTCTGGCACAGGAGTCCACCCCCCCGTGTCTCTCAGGTGCATGCCCTGCAGGCATTTTAATGCATTTCCCACACTTGCAGTTCTCGCCCTCAGCCATCGTGGCCCTCGTGGGTCAAGCTCACCCGTGCCATGGTCCCACGGTTGCCCTGGCAATCAGCTGCATCCCTGGCCTCCCATCCCCGCAAACGCACCGGCTTCGAGCACGCTCACTCCCCGACCTCACAGTTACATCCGCTCTGACTCTGGTCCATGCCTCGTCCCGACCCCCTGCAGACCCCTCTGTCCTGCCGTGCCCACTCGGGCCGCCGAGCACTCACCAGAGCTGTTGCGGTCCCGTCTGCAGGCACAGCGCCAGGTGCCGTTGAGGAAGACACACTCCTGCCCCGGGTGGCAGGTCTTGTTGCACCTCTCCTCCACGCTGTGGGGGTCTGCGGATGAGGCACAGACAGAGGGGCTCAGGATGCAGAGCAAGGTGGGAGGTGACGAGGCCGCCAAGGCCAACCCTGTCACTCACTCCCGGGGCACAGAAGCCCTGCCTAAGGCCGTGAGAGTCTTCGTGGCAGGGCCAAGCCTCAACCTTGGACTTCCTAACTCCCGATCCGGCGGATGGAAAGCCAGAAGCCGCCAGCTCAGGGCTTCCAACGTGGCAGGCGCGCCTGCCGTGCGCACTCAGCCCGGCCACTGCACGAGCCGGGGCAGCACCCACGGGTGGTCAGACTCACGGATCCGGGAGCCGAGAGCTCTGGGCTCACGTCCCAGCCCTGTGACCCGGGGTGGGGGCTGCTCAGCCTCTCCGTGCCGCAGACCCACCATCCGGGGGGGACCACACGGTACCCACCTCGCGCGGTGGGGTCGTGGTCTCAAATGCTTCGGACACTAGAAGCCCTATGCGCTAGTTATTTTTGCCATCATCCTTTTTTTTTTTTTTTATCAGGAAACCGAGCTCAGAGAGGTCCACCGTTCAGCCCAGACGGAAGCTAAACCCAAGTGAGCCTGAGTCTCCGTGTCACATGATGCACGGGGACGTAAGAGGTTCCCCCGGCTCTTTGAAAGCTTGCGTTTCGCCACTTTCGTGAAAGAGACCTACCTGAGTAGTTGTTTTCGCTAACCAAAAACAAAACAAAACAAAATCAAATTTCTTTTGCAAAAGCAAAAACTCGAAGACGGCATCCAGCTCTTGCTTTGCAGGGAGCTGCTGTCACAGAGATGTTGGGCTTGATGGCCCCCTCCCCGGGGACCACTCACAGCATCTCTGACCCGCATCCGTGAGCATCCCTGCTTCACCCGGATCCGTTTGGTGCCAGGTGTGTCGTGAGGTATCAGAAAACCCTCAGAGAGCCCATCAGGGGCTTCTTCAGCTTAGAATACAACTTAAAACGTTAATTAAGTGTCTTTGGGATGGCGTGGTAGGTTATTTATTTATTTATTTACTTGTTTTTTTATGTCTGGGAACGCTCCGAAACTTTCCGTAAAAAAAATGAACGGTCGTTGCGTCTTTGCTGTATGTCATTCCGGCTCGAGAAAGGTTCCAGAGGGACGCTCTGCTCTTGGACTGGGGGAGAGAGCTGAGTCGATCGGGACATTTCACCCCTGAACTTGAAGTTCTGGCCTCCCTTGACATATCGGAAGAGCCGGTCACTCTCGGGCCATTTTCCCACGGGGCGGTGACTGGCGGGAGCCAGGTGGAAACTGTTCTCCTGGCCTCCTCCCCCCAACCTGCCCCCCCTCACCCTGCCGGTGACCCCTGGGCCTTTCGGCGCGTAGCCCCGCCCCTCAGAGGCCGCCAGGGTCGCCAGGGTCGCTGCCCCTCACCTGTGCAGTATCTCAGGTTACACACGGGGCTGCCCGCCAGCCGGTACACGTAGTAGGCGTCCGGGCAGGCCTTCACCTGGATCTGCGTGTTCCAATAGCAGCAGTTGCCCGACCAGTGGGCACAGACCCTGCGGGTGACGGTGCCCTCCCCGAGGCGCGGGTGGGAGCCGTTCAGCCACATGGGCGCCTCCGTCTGGCAGCGGTGGGTCGGGGTGCAGGTCTCCGGCATCCTCACGCCCCCCTCTCCCACGAAGCGAAACCAGCCGTGCAAGGTGGAGTCGCACTTCTGGGCTCTGCTCGTGTCCTCGGTGCTTCGCGAGGGGTCGTCCAGGACGGTGTAATTGCGGCAGGGGTCGGTGCAGAGCGGGGGCGCCGGGGCGCCAGGGGCTCCGCACTCCAAGCCCCGCCCGTAGGAACCGGAGTCTCTGCGTTCTAGAAAGCGACAGTGCGATGGGCTTTTCCGAGCCTGTGGGGTTTCTGTCCCCCCACACTCTGTTCTAGCTGTGCTGGGGGGGCCCGAAGGAGGCGCTCGGCCACTCATGCAAGCCCCGCCTTCGTCCCCTCGGGCTCAGAATCACAACCCGGCCAGGGCACAGTATCGTGCAGGCATCAGGACACCAGGGCACCGCCCTGCACGCCCCGGCGGGCATCACTCACGCTGAGCGTGCCAGCCCCCCTGGCTTTGGCAGCGCTCCCCCGTGCACCCCTCAGAGGGGTCCTGTCTGACCAGGATTCGCGTTGCTCGTTAGAAATGTAACGAGAACTCCCTGGAAAAAAAAACCTCAAACGTCATTCAAATAAAGACAGTAAAAATGAGAGTCGTCATAAGGCCCTTCCACCCTCAGAAGTAACCGTAGATTTGTGGTGGAGCCTTCAGACCCTTTCTAGGCACCTGATTATTAAAATAGAGAGTTGTTTGTTTTTTAAGTAAAAGTGGGTTCAACGCTGTACAGCATTTTTCCCCACTTGCATTTCTTGCTTACTCTGTCACAGGCATCTTCCCATTATCAGCAGATACAGATCTGCCGTAAGATTTCTCGACCTATCAACATTTTGGGCTGAATAGCTGTGTGTTGTCGGGGGCCACCCTGCACCTCGTAGGGTGTTTCTCTGCCTCCCCAGGCTCCTCTCCAGATGCCACTGGTATCCTTGGCCCTGTGGTTGTCTGCAGACACTGCCACACGTCCCCCGAAGGGTGAAATCACCCCCAGGGGGGAGCCACTGGTCTAAGGAGACCGTTTCTGATTGCTGATCTCAGTAATTATCAGATTCACGGGCCGGGACGTGTGAAGAGACAGAAGTGGGGGGAGGGGACCACGGGCTGGTCAGCCTGCGGGTGAGTCCAGCTCCACACCTGCCGGCCGCTTGACCTTGGCAGGTGGTTCAGCGGCTCTGGGACCCGTCTGCAGAGCAACACCTGTGAGCAGGCGGTTCGCAGACGTCCCCCGTTCCCACGCTCGCGTCCTCCTGTCCTATTATTTACTTAATATGTTTCTCGCCACGATTCTCTTTATCCGTGTGTTGCCTCCCAAGGAATGATATCTTAGCGATACCATAGGTATGACGTACTAGTTCTATTTCTGAATATGCATGAAAAAAAAAAAACATGGAGAGAGCCACCGGAAAATTCTTTACGAGTTTATCATGTACCCCCATATGGCCATCTTGGGATACGTGTGCCCCGTTTGGAGAAGTAAAGCCCCCCAGGACTGTTGGAGGATTAAAGGAGACACCGGTTAGAGGGACTCTCAGAAAGAGAGACCTTCAAGCCTGGCTTATGTGTGTGTGCTTGTTTTAAAGAAGAGAGTCACTGCACTCATTATTCTTGGGTTATTTCCTGTGTGTCCTGAATTTTTCCAAGGGAGGCTGTGAGTCGCTCCCCCATGCCTCACCCCCAGCCCCCTCCACAGCCAACACAGACAGAAATCGTCAGCCCAGTGTTGAGCCTGAGAACCCTTCCCCAAGCATCAAAGCTGCCCAACCCAGAGGCCTTAGGAAGGGCCACAGAGAAATAGCGACATCTAGCTCTCTCCTCTCCCAGATGAGCAACCTGACAAGGAGGAAGGAGAAAGGGCTGTCCACGCCAGGCCACAGGGTGACGGGGTGCCTCCATCCTCACGCATCCGGCTTCTGATCATCTCCCCGTATCTGCGCATGGGAAGTTATGCTACCTGCCTTCGGGGACCTGTCTCTTTGTGGGATAATTAATCATTTGATCCTGGGTTCTCTATTCTTGTGCCCTCTGACTTCCGGCTTCCTAGTCTTTGCTTTGGGCATGACCCTGCTGCTGCCCCTGACCCAAACCGCCTTGTCCACACTCCCCTGCTCACTCCCCAGGTACCGAGGCCGACCTGAGAGGCCAGGGGAGCGAAGCACGCACCTCGCTGCTCTGCAGAAGCCGGGGTCAGGACGCAGAAGGCCACGGCCAGCCGCAGGACGTGGGAGCCCGCCATGCTTTCCGTGCGCTGAGACGTGCAGGTCACTCAGCAGCGTGCCGACTCTCCGTGCAGCTAGGGGAAGGGAAGGAGCCGGGTCGGGGTCTGAGTGACCAGGGGTCACTCCTCTGGGTGCGAGGGGAAGCAGGACCCACACCCCCCCGCAGCAGGGCCGTGCAGTGCCCTGCCCTAAGCCCACCCCCCGCCCACCGTGTGCCTCAGTGCCGTGAAGCCTCGGAACCCCACTCTGGGGAGGTGCCGTCATCACTCCCATTTCACAGGGGGGAAAGCCGAGGCCCCGAGGGCATTCATCGCAGCCGTGTTTGCTGAGCCCTCCCGCGCGCAAGCAAACGTTGCATGGTTTGCTCAAGGCCGCGGAAACGGATGGCGATCCGCCTCGAAGGGCCCGGGCGTGAAGGGCCGCATTGTTCTAAAGCAGGCGTGGTCTGCAGGGTGGAGAACGGGTGATGGGAGACTTGGCAAGGGGGTCAGGTGAAAGGCAAAGAAAGGCAAAGAAAGGCGAGGGTAGAGCCAGCCAGCCAGCACGGCCAGGCAGAAATGCCCAGAGGGTCTCAGGCTGTGTCCTACTCGGGCGGAGGACAGGGTGGCGGTGCTGTGCCACCGGCAGGCCGAGGGAGCGGCTGCCTTGCTCGGTTCTGCGTGCCAGGCGCTGTGTCAGGAGCCCCCTGAGGCGCGCGCAGCGCGTGGATTTGTCTGCGAGGTGGGGGACCACGTCAGACTGAGCCCGCCGCTCGCTCGCAGCACAGAGTCGGGCACACACGGGGCGCCCCGTGGAGGTCTGAGGGATGAATGAACCCGTAAATGGGGCGGGGAGGAAGGAAGAGCCTGCCGGCACTCTAATGAACAACATGGGCGCTTCTGGGAAACCCTTCGCTCGGGCAAAGCTTTGGGGGCCTGCTTGTGGCCTCTGGAAGACTCCCGTTAAAGATTTCTGGAAGGGGTATCAGGCATGTGTTACAGGGGAGCGCCTGGGACCGTTAAGTCTTACAGACGTGATCCCGAGGGGAGGCCGGTCGCCCGGTGAGGCGGTCCAGGGCCAAGGGCACAGCCAGCACACGGCCGGGCGTAGAGCGCTATCGGGCGCCTCTGACGAGGGCCAGGGTCCAAACGCTTGATGGGTTCTGAACGTTCCCAGGAGCGAACAAGCCCAGCAAGCCCAGGGAGAGAGAGAGAGAGAGAGAGAGAGAGAGAGAGAGAGAGAGAGAGAGAGAGAGAGAGAGAGAGAGCCGGGTGGGGCCTGACACGGGACTTACCTAGGGCTGGGCACACAAAGCTTTCGTCTTCCTCCGGCCAGCGTGGAGATGCACGCCCTGGTGGGGACCGTCCTTTTATTGCAGTGTCCCACCCATGTGGCTCTCCGGGATTGGTGCGGAGGTGTCCCTGGGGCTTGTTGGCTGCAGGTTGAGAAAAGGGATTTGTCACGAGATAAGGCGAGGAAGGGCCCTCGGCCAGGCCAGCCACCCTCCCCGTGGGTGGGTAAGCACTCCCGGCAGCCGCACCTTCTCGCGGCTTCTTCTGGCAGCAGCAGGGATGCTATCAGCGCCCCTTAGCTGCAGGGGGTACTTCCAAGACCCCCCAGTAGATGCCTAGAACTGCAGATAGCTCCAAACCCTGTACGCACATGTCTATGACAAAGTTTCATTTATACGTAAGGCACAGGAAGGGATCGATAATAGCTAATAACTGAAAAAAGAACAACCACAGCGATATTCTGTGATGAAAGCTATGCGGAAGGGGTCTCCCGCCGGGAACGTCTCAACCCACCACACGGCACGCACCCCGCCTGTGACACTGTGAGGCACGGCGGATGGATGGCGTGGGCCCCGTGACGTCCCGTCAGGCCGCTCTTGACCCTCCGACAGGAAGTCACGAGGAGAATCACGAGCCGTGCCAACGTCCTGTCTCCCTCCCCCAGCTCCACGGAGCACTGCTCACACGCGGCGGCCATGCCTTTGGGGGCGTGACACGTGACAGCAGAACCAGCACAGACTCCTTCTTGCTTCCCCACTGTGTCACACATGGAAGCGTCATTCTCACCA
>PVKZ01008881.1:0-13571 GCA_004027375.1 Macroglossus sobrinus
CCCAGACAGACGGCTTAGGAAGGGCTTCCTGGAGGAGGTGACACCCACCCTGATGTGACTGTTGGATGACGCTAGCCAGGCAGCAGTGTGAGCTGGGGGGTGGGGGTGGGGGCTGCCCTGCCTAGAGGGAGCAGGCCCCAGCGAGGGGCAGGGGCAGGAACAGGGCGGGGGCAGAGTGGGGACAGGGCGGGGGCAGGGCAGGCTGTGGGCAGCGGCCTGGGCGGGAGGGCCAAGGCACTGGGGCCACCTCAGGCCACGAAACCGGTGTGTTGCGCCCCATATACGGTGTCACATGTGCCACACGTCAGCTGCGTCTCAGAGCGGCCGGAGCCGTCCCCATCCCTGCATGGAGGACATTTGGGGACATTCTGGCGAAATGGCCCGGCGCGGCGCTCGGTGGCAGTAAGGAGCGCGTCTCACCTCTTCGTTCTGGCAAACGCACGGCGATGTTGGTGGCGTGAGATGTTACAGGCGGGGACCCGGGGGAGGGGACCACCTTCCTGTACCGTGTTTCTCTCAATTTAAATGATTCCAAAATACAAGATTCTTTTTGAAACACCAACCTGCCGTCCGCCCCGCCCCCCAAAGCAACCACTGGGAAACGCGTGGTTTGGGGCAGGCCGGGGTCCCCTGGGAACCGCGGTGAGATCACTCTGAGCCCTGGGCCAGGGGCCCTGGGGACCCACGGTCTGGGGTACAGTCTGCTCTGGGCCACGAGGGCAAGCCTGGCACTCCCCAGAGGCGAGGGGGCCTGGTCGCCGTGTTGGGGGTGGCCGGGGAGAGAGGACTGGGGACACCTCGGAGCCTCTCCTGACAGGTGGCCCCCCCCCCGGTGCTGGCGGGACACGACTGGGGGTAGCGGAGAAAGCCCGCCCGCCCACCCTGGGCGGTCCGGCTGCTCCGCAGGCCCTGGGCGCGGCCTCAAGGCCGGGGCGGACTGGGGGACCAGCTGGCGCTGGGTCCCCCGCCCGCAGCCGGCCACCTCTCCTGCACCACGGGGTCTGCGCTCCGTGGAAGGGGGATGGGAAGCTGCTCATGTCACCGGAGACGTGAAGCCGCCCCCTCGGGCCCCACGGGCAGGAAGTTCCAGCCCAGGGGTCATGGCCCGACCCCGCATCGCACCCCACTCCCGCCCACCAGGCCGGGCTCTGCAGCTGGAAAGGGCTCCCGCGGGCGCAGCCCGCTCCAGAGGGCTGAGGAGACAGCAACGCCGAAGGGCCTCGTGCGCGGGGGACGCGCGGGGGACGCACGCAGGGGACGCGCGGGGGACACGTGGGGGACGCGCGGGGGACGCGGTCTGCGCGTCCCAGCTCCCCCCGGCTGAGGACGAAGTCCGCTTCCGCGTCCCAGAGAAAAGGCCCCTCGGGGAAAACGCGGTTCTAAAGGAAGGAATCAGGGCACGGCTTTCAGCTAAACCACGCACCCGCTGGGGCGGCCGGCACCCACGGCCACCCATCTGCCCGACGTCGGGCCCGCGGCCGCCGAGGACAAACCCGCCACAGAGCGCTGGGGGCCGGGCGGCCCTCCCGCCCGAGCGCCCGGCCCACCGACCACGGAGCCAAGCCGCAGGGACCGAAGGGGCAGAGCGAACCGCAGGGTCGGACAGCGCCGGGAACGACGAGGGGAAGAAAGCCTCACTGAGGAAACACCGCCCACCTGGGCACAAACGGGAACGGCCTCGTGGGCAAAAGGTGCTTAACGACCTCATGGGAACCCGAGGGGGGGGGGCTCCGCGTGGCACGGAGGGACAGACCCACAGCGGTGGGGGCAAACGCGGCGACGAGGCCGGGCTGTCCCACCCCGTGCGAGAGCGGCCGCCGGGGGCCACCCTTGGCCCCGGAACGGGGGACCCCCCTCCCCAGTGAGGACACAGCATCGCCCCGGAGAGCCCCTGGCATGTGACACACACAACTCTTACCCAAGAGCCACTAGCAACGCAGGGACCTGGGGAAGGCAGCACGGGGGACACGTCCCTGGTCCCTGTTCCTCCCCGGTGCAGACGTGGCCTGCGAGGAGACGGCAGGGGACAGACGCGGAGCCTCATGGGACACCGCTGACCTCCGTCCAGAGGACTCGCGACTCACTAACGCCCTCCGCGCCAGCGCAGCAGGCGGCCAGCCGGTCAGCGCCCGCCCGTCAGGTGGGGACAGCCATCCCCGGGGCAGAGCCTGCTCAGACATCCGTCCCGGCCCGGCCACAAGTAAAACCTTCCGAAACCATCACAGTGGAGGTCGACACTCTGCAGGTCGGAAAAATCCGATCACAAAGCAGCAGCGTTGGAAATAATAACGACGAGGTGACCAAAAATATCTTCAGGGCATGAAAAATACGAAACTTACTTATAGATAATCCTCGGCATCAAAGGGACGATCAACAAAAGCACCTGGGCAGCTTGAGGGGACGGCATCTCGCCGTAACCGGCCGGACGCAGCACCTGCTCTATTCAAAGAACATGCAGTGACTTAAAAGAGCTTCGTTATTTCCAAAAATAATAATAATAATAATAATAATAAAAAAAGATACAGGAGTTTGGGGCTCCGCTAAGCATATCGCGAGCCGAACAAAAAGAACGCAGAGAAATTAGGAGGCTAATAAACAGGAAAGCTAAAAAATAATGACATTACAGACGCAATAAGGAGAGAGCACGGCTTCATTCACGCTTGAGTCTTGGGAGGGAAACCTTGATACGCTAATTATGGGAAAGAGAGAGAGAGACGGAGAGAAAAACGGGGGTGGGGAGAAGTGAGAGAGGAGAGCAAAGAACAATCACAGAGAAAGGAAAACTCAGCAGGATCATGAGGTAATAATACTGTTTCCAACCCCGCAGAAGTGTATCTGTAAACGTAGATAACCGTCTTCGAAATGTAAAAAAATATAACAAAATGTATCCAAGAAGAGGTGAAAAATTTGAATAGGACGATGACCATGAAACGCACTGGACGACTAATTAAACATGTACCATTGGGGGGGGGGAAAATCATCAGGATGAGAGAGGCCTTTTGACTAAACATCATCAAATCCCCTTGAGGACCAACCGATATATTCACGGCGTTCAAGGTGTGTCAAAACCTTCGAAGCATTTTCAGCGAAACCGTCCTGTGACTTTGATGGAGCTACGTAGTTCTCGAAACAAAACTGAATGAAGGCGGGGCAAAATGATCAAAACTGCATGATTCCATCTAAAACGCAGTCTCAATACATGTATCGGTGACGAGAATCTTAGGTCCCCACCAGACGGGACTTGACGGCCACTGGCCGCCTCCAGCTCTGCTCCGCGTGACAGCCAGCAGAGCGAATCCCAGGACTACCCTGTCCTTCAGGCCGCCCAGGTGATCGACGTCCCTTAGGGATCTAGCTCCACCGAAGGCGAGGGGACGACACGAAGAAGGACTGTCACCTGCGGACACACCGCTCGTATCCTGCCGATGGAGACGGGGCGCGCTGGTCCCCCCCAGCCCCCCGGGCCACGCGCCAGGCCCACGTGCCCGCTGGCCGTGCGTCCTCTCTGGAGAAGGGTCTGTGCGGGCCCCCTGCCCATTTTTCCCCTGGGTTGTTTGGGTTTTGGGGGGTGCCGGGTTGTAGGAGTTGCTTACACCTTCGAGGCGCTAACCTAACCCCTCACCGGGTGCATCTGGCGACCGTCTCCCGGCGAGCGGGGGCTGTCCTTCCGTCTGGCTGCTTCTTTCTGCCTCTGCTGTGCAGAGCTGGAGCTCCGTGCAGCTCTGTCTGTCTGCTTCGTCTGCCTCCCGTCTCCGCCGCCCACGGCGACACGTCCAGAGACGCACCACCGGGAGCGGCGGCCGAGGGCCTGCGGCCCACGCTTGCTTCCAGGGGTCTTACCGTCTCGGGGCTCGCCTGGGAGTCTTCCGAGCATCCGAGTTTATTCTCGTGTGCGGGGTAAGAAGGCTGCCCAGTCTGTTTGTGTGTTCGTTTGTTTGTCGCATGTGTCCGTCCCGTTTTTCCGGCCGAGCCTGTCGTTACCCGTCGGACGTGGAGGCGTGGGGGGGTTTCCGGGCTCCCCGTTCCGTTCCTTTGATCCGTGGGGTGTTTTCTGTGCCGGCACCACGCCGGCTCGGTCGCCGCGGCCTCGTGGGACAGTGTGGCCCCTCTCACCTCGTCCTTTGCTATCCGGGGTCTTCGTGGTCCCACACAAACTCTCGGCTTCGTGGTTCTGATTCTGAGTGGACATCCCTGGTGTCCATTATCGTTTCGAGCCTCCGGGCTTCGAGGAGGGGACAAGCACCACCAGCTTCCAAAGGGGGCTTCGAGCCCCGCACCGTGCCACGTCTGGCCCCGCTGCCCTCCATCACGGCCACCGTCGGACGTCACGTGGGTGAGGCCCGGCCAAGCCCGCCCGTGTCGGGAGGCGGGAGGTGCCCCCGGGCAGAAAGGCATACGATCTAGGAAGAAAACTGTGCTCTGGAAACTTCCAGAAGCCCTCCTGGGCCGGAGACGGACTCTCTCCTGACGGTGCGGGCAGCTCCCTGGGGGTCGCGCCCCGGCTGCAGGCCGCCTGGGGCCCCCTGCGGGGACAGCTGCTCACCTCAGCTAACTAACCGCGGCCACACGCCCCGGCCAGTCGCATAATGAGGTTCAATGTCCCGTGTCAGGTGATTGGCACGTAATGAATCGGCCACTTAAATAATGATGGACGGTCCCTCCGATCGAGGCACGGGGATGGGGTCTGGTGCGGACGACGTTAGCCGCCGAGGTGGCAGCAGGCGTCCCTGAGTGGGGGGCGGAGGCCGGGAGCGCGGGCCTGGGGCTCGGCACGCGGCCCCCCCATACCCCCCAGCAAGGCCGGCACCACGCCACGTCTCTGCCACCCACGTGTGGCTGTCTGCAGAAGGACACGGCCAGCGCAGGCCAGTCTCGGGGGCTGACGTGCGTCCCCCCAGGAGCCCTAACCCCGGCGTGCCGTCCACGGGGACGGGCTGCTGAGGAGGGAACACGGGTGACTGAGGGTGGGGCCCACTTCCAGGGGCCGACGTCCCCACAGGAAGTGGGGGACACACCAGACAGTGAGGGTGGGGCCCGCTCCCAGGGGCCAGCGTCCCTACAGGGAGGGGGGGACACACCAGACTCCCTCTTCGTGGGAGACGCTCAGTGAACGGGGGCTCCGCCCGCCCCACGTGCCACGCGAGAACCGGAGACGCCCGGGGCGTGTCCCCGGAGGCTGGCGTGAGAGGCGGGCACGCAGGCCGCCCGGGGTGGGGCCGGGCTGGGGACCCCCCACACACACACAGGCCCGCTGGGGTCGGAGCGCCCACACCTGCTTTGCTCCCCGCATGTCCCCTCGGGCTCCGGCAGGGACCAAGGCCCCCGGGCCATGGGCCGGAGCCGATGGCCAGCACCATCAGCACAGAGTGTGAGCGGCTCCCCGGCCGCCGCCACTTACGGGCTCGTGGCGGCAACTGAGCGTCTTCCCTGAGATTTACCCAGAAGCCCACTTTAGGTAAGTGGCTGTCAAATACGGCCATTTCTCCCCTCCGGGGCCGTTTGGCGGTGGCCGGACGCATCTGTGGCATCTCAAACAGGGAGCGGGGTACGGCTGGCATCTAGTGGTCGGCCGGGGCTGCCGCTAAGGCGCCCCCAGCCCGCGGGGCGGCCCCACGCAGCCCCCCGCGGGAGCCGGCCCTCCCCCACGGAACACGCCGGAACACGGCGCCTCGGATAACTGGCTACGATGTTCTGAGTGCGCCGAGGTAAGCGACACAGGACAGATGCAGGCCCCGGGGTCTGCCAAGCCCGGGCTCAGTGTCCGTCCGAGACAAACGTCCTCCCTACCGTCCCCTCGCGAACCCTCCCCGTGAGGGCACAGAACACGCGTGTTTTACACGCCACCTTCGTGGAGCGTGTGGCCTCCCCCCCAGAAACTCAGCTCTGCTGCTTGTTGTTGGGGTGTTGCCAGGTGGCACTCCCTCACAGTTGGTGGCTTCACACACACACACACACACACACACACACGGGTCCCCGCCGTGTCTGAGGGCTTCCCTGGCTGTCCGCAGGCTGCCGCCCGTCCCCATCTGGGGCTGGACCGCGGGGACCTGGGAATAACCCCTCTCCTTATGGCTGTAGGACGGAGGCCTGGCTCCCTGCCGGCTGTCACCCCTCGAAGCCACCAGCTCCAGCCACGTGGCCCTGTCCGTGGCACTTCTCACCGTCTGTGGCCGCTGCTACCAAGCCAGCAAGGGGGACCGTGTGGGGGGTGGTGGCACCTGGGGTAACAGCGCGACACCCCTCACCTCTCATGTTCTACCCCGGAGAAGCATGTCCCAGGTCGCGCCTGCACCCCAGGGCACACGTACAAGGCAGCCCCCCGCCCGAGGTGGGGACCGTGGGCCTGCCACGCGGGGCACAGAAGCCACCGTGGGTGAGACGCAAGCGGGCCAGCACGTGCTCCCAGCAGAAGCGGGGCGTCAGGCTGGTCCGCAGGCCACCGTGTGCGGGTCCCCGGTTTAGGGCTCTGAGAACAAAACTGACAATTACAAAACGAGCTCATGTCACCTTCGTCTGACTGGACGGGGCCACGAATGTCGCCATAAAGGCACGCCGTGATCGCCCGGGGCCACGGAGGGGCCACGTGGGTGAAAGGACAGGGGGATTCGCGTGGTGTCACCCTTGGCACGTGCGACACGATGGGGGGCCGCCCTGCGGGGCTGAGAGGCGGGGCTCCCCCACGGTCTCGCGGAGGTGTCCTGGGCCCAGCCGCCACCGCCACACCCCTCAGCGATGGCCCCGGTCCCCTTTCCAGGCACTGAGCCACCGCGTCACGAGTCACAGGGCTGGGGACGCCCCAGGCAGGAGGCCGCGGGTTCGCAGTGGCAGTTCACGGCGGCGGTCTGTGCCCCGTGTGACCTGGCGTTGGGCGTTGGGCGGGTGGGAGGCAGGGTGTGGATAGGGGCCGGCCCAGCACGAGGACCCACGTCGCGGAAAGCCCGTGAGCCCGTTGGCTGAGCCCGCTGGGGAGACAACGAGAAAAGAGAAAACTCACAAACTGGTGAAACCCCATCTGAGTATTTCCATGTCTGGATGAGCCATCCGGGCAGGAACAAAGTGTGGGCTCCAGCCCCACAGTCCCTGTAAGTCATCTGCGCAGGTCCTGTGTCAGAGGCGGGGCCTAAGGCTGGGGCCTGGCTGCGGGGGGCACCCTCACAGCGCCCGGGGGGCACCCTCACAGTGCCCGGCGAGCACCAGGCCGGGTATCCTGCAGGCCGGGTATCGTGCGGGCGGTGGGGTTAGTTAGGTTCCTGGCCTTGGGCACTGCTCACTGCAGGTGCTGCTGGCACTCAGGCCCTGCCTGGGGGGCGGCTTTGGCGTCTGCCTGGCGCTTTCTCTTCGAAGCGGGCCCCTCCCCCCCTCCGCCCCGTCCCGCGCGCTCCGCTGGGCTCTGCCCGTCCGGTCGCCCAGTGATCGCCAGCGTTGATGTCTTGTGCACCGTGTCCTGCGCTCTGGCCGTTGTAATGTTTATGCTGCTTTACGTCGAGGGCCCGGCGGGTCCCTTGGAGCCTGTCCCCGCCCCCCGGGGGGCAGAGGCCCCGCCCCGAACCGTCCGCGGGGTCTGCACAGGGTGGTGGGGGGATTAGCATCGCCTCTCCCCGCATCCTCCTCTGCATCACCCCCTTTCGGCACCCAGAGGGGGCGGGTGTAGCCCCCTGTCCTGCCATCTCCTGAGAGCGTGGCTCTCTATCCCGGGGGGTCGCCGCCCCCAGCCCTGCCTCGCCCGCCAGCCCTTCCCTGTCTCCTCCAGCGGAGCCGGACGCCCCTCGGCCCCGTGCCGCGCCCCCCCTCCTGCCCCCCACCGCGGGGCCCGGGGCCGTGTGCGCGCTGGCGCGGACCAGGGCCGAGGACCTTCTCCTGTCTGGCACACGCGCACAAAAAATCCTCTGCTCACTTCATTGAGCTTCTGAAAAATAAATGCAGTGATTCCCCTCCCTGGCTGCCGGTCGCTGCCTGCGGCGCCACCAAGCAGCAGCGCGGACGGCGGCGTGCGCGTGCGCATGCGCGGCCCCGAGACGTCTCCGCCTGGAGGCCCTCCAGGCTGTCCCCTGGGGGTGCTGGCCACGCAGCGTTCAGTGCGACTCACTGGCTCCAACCTCGAGCTTACCTGCCTGGGGGGACGGCAATGTCCAAGCTTCGAACCCCTCAGGAACCCCTCGGAACGTTCTAGGAGCTTTCCAGAGCCCAGTTTTACGATTTGGGTCCAACCGTCTTTCTTTCTGCGGTAAATTCACAGCCGCCGCCGCCGCTGGCTCGGGCTTCGGCTGCGCGGGGGCCACCAAGCGCACGGCAGCTTTGTCCCTCACGCGACCGGCCTGCGCATCACCGCTCGGCCCGCCCCGAGGGAGGGACCCCGCAAGAGCCCGCGGCCCCACGCGGCAGGGCCGGGGTGCGCTGGGAGGGGGACCCCCAGCCCGAGGCGTGTTTCCTCTTATTCTCCCCGGCCGTCCGCTCAGGGCTAAGACGACGGCGCTTATCATAATACCCTTTATGTACGATAATGAAACTTCACCGCGACATATGCCACTTGATACCTGCTTGCATAAAGTGCGTTTTAAACCTGAGTCAGAGGCTCATAATGCAACATTAAGCCCCAGCCGTCTTCCCTCCCCACATTCGTAAAAAAAAAAAAAAAAAAAAAAAAAAAAATCCAGTTTTTGGAAACGTTGCTGAGAACATCGCTCCGGGGTGTAGGATGTTTGGGCCTGTGCGAGCTGTCGCGGGAGCAGAATCCGCGGGGCGCCCGCCCCAGGCGCTGAGCCGGTGCTGGGGCGTCGCCAGGGCGTTGAAATATGGGCAGAGCTGTCTGCTGGGTCTTCCCACCTCCGGCGGGGGGGAGCGGGGGGCTGCGGGGCGAGGCCGAGGGAGGCGGCCTGCGCGCTTCTGTTTGGGAAATGAGATGTCACTTCAGAAATTACACAGCGTTATTTATAAGCATCGGGGGATTTCCGGCGGACCCGCGAGTCATTCCAGCCCTTTGGGGGGGGGAACGTCTGGTCTCAGGGACCCCCGTAAGCTCAGCGACCCAACTGTTAGGAATGGTGTTTCTCTCCAGGTGACTCATTCTGAGCTGGTGTTTGACATTTTGCATGCTATTTGGGACGGAGGGACCTGCCCAGCAAGGAACAGACAGCCACCTCCCCGGTACCCTCATGCCAGCTCCGGAGGGGCTCGGTGCCAGCACCCCGCTGCCACCGCCACCATCAGAGACAGGTCCCGCTTTCAAGCTGGTACTCTCTACATCACCCCGGTCTTCTCATGTGAAACCACTAGAACACCATCAATTAGCGCTGAGAGTGTGGGTCCCGCGGGAGGGCCGAGGTGACATTCTGTCCAGCTCTGCTCCATCCCTGCAGCGGCCACCAGCTGGATGCCCCGCACTGTGCTGGGCCCAAGGTCACAGACACAGGAGTCCAAGGTCACAGAGCCGCCACTGTGGGGAACAGCGCGTGCACTACCAGCAAGCCCTGAGGAGCTCTGTCCCCGTGTCACACGCGAGACAGCGCCCACGCCCGGAGAGGGCCGCCGGCTGCCCAGGGTGCGGTGGGGGCGCGCAGAGAGCACCTCGTCCTGTCCTCGTCGGCTCCGGCTGCTACAACCGAGGACCGCAGACGGGGGGCTCACACACAGCTCGGGGCGCCCGCAGACCTGGTGACAGGCCAGGGCCCGCTTCCTGGCACACAGACAGCGCCCCTCACCGTGTCCCCACGTGGCAGATGGCGAGGGAGCTCCCTGGAGTCCCTTTTATGAGATCACTGATCCCATGGTGGGGGCCCCACCCTCCTGAGACCGCCTCATCCCCCCAAGGCCCCACCGCGCGGGGGCGCACAGGTCCCGGGGGGCCCTACCGCGGTGTCGGGGTGGCAGGGGCGCCCCTAGCGGTGGGGAACGGCACTCCGAGAGCGTGTCCAGAAGGAGCCGAAGCCGCCGTGAGGACGGGAGACAAGGCGTTCCCTGGTTGGGTTTTAGGGTCCGCCGAAGCGGGGCGGGGGAGAGCGGGGCGCCCCTGTGCGGGCTGACCCTGAGGAAGGTCACGGGCCGGACCGCAGAGCACGGACGGAGCGCGGCTGCCCCGTGGCGTGCACAGGAGTCAAAGCCGCAGGACGTGGGGGGCCGACGCCCCAGTTCGCAGCTGGACATCGGGGCGGCCGGGGGTACGGGGGGCGCCGGTGAAGCCGGGCGGGCCGGGCAGACAGAAATCTCGGGAAGGCGGGGGCGGGGACAGGTGCAGTTCCGAGGGACGAATCGAGCACCTAGGGACAGTCCCAGGGGCTGTGGTCAGCGGGCAGCTGGAGTGAGAGCTGGACCGCAGCGCGCTGCGGGGGTCTCCATCCGGGACTCACCATGCGATGCGGGGGGGGGGGGGGGGCGCCCCAAACGGATATTATAACTTGGGGCACCAGCGGGGGAAGACAGCCGGAGGGGGACACGGCAGTCCCCACGGGGTGACCAGCGACGTCAGAGGAGAACGTGGGGAGAGGAAGGACCCCAAACTGAGAGGCTGGGGGTCCCCCTGGAAACAGAAAAGCGGGCACACCTGTCGGGGTGTGCGCACGTCCGGGCCAGCAGGGGCGGGGACCCGGGTGTGACCTGAGGATGTGGAGCAGCAGGGGGGCTGGTCCCCCGGGTCTCCTGCTGTCTGGGGTGTCAGCGAGACCCCGGGGCTTCGCTCACTGCCCGGCTCGTTCAGCACCTCCCTATGGGGGCTGCTCCCCTGCCGACCTCAGAGAAAATGCTCCTCCCTCCTCCCTTCTTTCCTCCTCCCTCCTCCCTCCTCCAGTTCCGTCCCCTCGCACCTAGCTGCATGTGGGCATTGCTAACACATGAACAGTGATCAGAGGTGGTGAAAGTGTCACCGCCAGGAAAACAAGGAGCGGCAGATGGCAGCGCTCGGGGAAGCCTGCAGAACCGACTGCCCCTGGAGCCTCGGCTGGTCACACCTCTGAGTTGATGACGTGCCTGTGGGGATCACAGACACGCAGGCTAAGGTTGCCGTGGTTGCCTCTGGTCTGGCCTGTGCGTGACACCCGAGCTGCGGGGATGTTAGCGGTTTACAGAAGCGCAAACGGTGGGCCGACTGGGCTTATGGTCTACATTCCATCCACGCCGGGACGCGGCCACTTTGGAGCGGCCGCTGCTGCTTGGTTGGAAGGCGAGGGACTCCGCCCACACGGCTGCAGGGTGAGCACCTGCCCACAGGTGGCAGGTGGTGGCCGCAGCACCTGGAGCCCCTCCCTGCGGCCAGGGCCCGGTTCTGGATGGGTTAGCAACCCACATGCATGCGCTGCCAGTCTTGTTAGCGAGGACAAAGCCTGTGCTTCCCATGGAAGGCGCGTCAGCGCACTGAGGGCACGCGTCACCTCATTGGTGGCCGTCGAGGGCGGGGTGGCGTCAGGACCTCATGCTTGTCACGGGAGAATGAGGATTCGGACCCCTCAGGAATGGGGGCGGAGGCCCCTGCGGGGGCTGCGTGCTCTCTGCAAACCGCATGTGTCCTGACCCGCTTCTCAGCAGAGGCCTGGGTCCCAGTGTCCCCAGCCTGCGCCACCCTCGGGGAGTGCGCGCACGCGTGTCTGTGCGTGAGCCGCAGGAGGAGCGTGAGTGTGTGTGTGATCACGTGTGTGTCGGGCTGTGAACACGTGGGGTGAGCACGTGTGCGCCCTGCGTGCGTGGGCACGCACGCACGCAGGGGTGGGCGAGGCTGGGGCTTGGCAACGCCCCCCAACCCCGCGGGGGGCTGGTGGCCACCACGCATACTGCAGCTCCCGCTCGGCTACCGTGCCTGTGGACTTCCGTCCCCCCCATGCGACCCCGTGTCACCCACCCACCTCCGTGTTCGTCACTGCGACCTCCGTGGGAGTAACGTCCCCGTGACCCTGAGCCCGGCGCACAGCAGGCGCCTCCCTCCCCGCATCCGCGCCTTCCGGGTCCTGTCCCGCCGTCGTGACGACAGATGACGACAGACGCAGTCACGCGCCCCAGCTCGGGGCGACGCAAACACCCAGGAAACTGAAAACCCATCTACGGAGACAAATCAGCGGAACGCGCGCGTCGCCTCCCAGCCTCGGAAGCGACTATCCCTTTTTGGGGCCTAAGAGGAAATATATTTTCATTACGCTTGTCACTAGCTACTCGGAAAAATGAAAATCTGACGGCCTTCCTGCACTGCGGCGTGCCCCCTACGCCGTCGACACGGGCGCGCGCGCGTAAATGCTCACGCTCACGCGCACGCACGCACGCGCACGCACGCGTCCGTGGGCGTGGCCTGTCAGCAGCATTAGGACGGGCTATTTTAAAGGCTGGTTCTCGTGACAGCGGATTTTTTTAATTGTACTTTCGTATTTTTCCTGATCGTGATCTCCAGGTTCGCTGTAAAGAACTCAGGGAAACGAGAGCGTCCACGCAGCACGGACGGGCGGTCAGCAGCCTCGCTGCCTTCTCTGCTGTGCGGGGTTGGGGGGGGGTCCCTGACTGCGCAGCCCCCTCGCACGCGCCCCGCCACTGTGGGCCACCGTGGGCCACTGTGGGCCAGGGCTGCAGTCACAGCGCCCGCCTGCGGGAGGCACCCCGGCAGCCCGCGGGCCGCACGCGGGGATGCCAGCTCGCCCAGCACCCCTCCAGCCCTGTCGGGGTCGCGGGGTCGCCTCCTCCCGGCATCCGGTTCCGAGCCGGCTCTCCCGCTCAGTCCCGGAGTCCGCTGATCCAGCAGCTGTGGGGGTGCCTCCCACCTTGGGGTCCAGAGCGACCGAAGAAGGCCGGCCCGGGCCCTCCCCCGACGTGCCAGGGTGAACCCGCACCTGTTCATCTTAGAGAACCCAAGGCAGAGCCAGCTCCTTGTTTGGGGACAGCAGTAAGGTCCCCAGTGCAACGGAAGCCCAAAGACACCCCCAAATGCCTGGCCGATTCCGCCCCACCCCACGTCCACTCCAAGGGGGCAGAGGGAGGGACACAGGGTCTTATTTAATGTTTCTCTTGGGGTGAGGGGGGCCGAGGACCCTTCTTAATCAAGAACTCGAAGGAAGGAGCATAAACGTTCCTATAATATTTCAAATTCTTTCAGCATTTTCTTCACATTTTCACACACATGTACACATGTGTGCCCACAACAAATAAGAGCAGTGACTGAACACAGGACACATGCACGTGAGGGAATGTCACCTCCCATCCTTGGCAGACGGCTGGTGACACCAAACGCAGGGCCAGCCGTGTCACATGATGGGAAGGCTCAACTGCCTTCAATAGTATGTGTAGATTCCACGGAATTCCAATCAAAATTTTGGCAAGTAACAAGGTGAGTCTAAAATTGAACTAAAATTAACTTCCTACTCTACACCATCCATAAAAACTCATTTCTGATGGCTAAAATCTTAAATACGAGCAGCAAAAGGATAACTGTTTTAGAAACACGATTGGAGAATATCTTCTAACTTAGGAGCAAAGAGGCTGATGAAGTTGGCAACATTAAAATTAAAATTTTCTGCTCAGCAAAAATAAATTGGAAAGGTTCTGAAAATATGAGCCGTAATGGGTAGAAACATTTGCAATACATACACTCAAAAGAGAACGTGGGA
>PVKZ01008882.1:0-13544 GCA_004027375.1 Macroglossus sobrinus
TGTAACATATTGATAGTGGCCACAACGAGACTTGGAAAAATGAACCACAGTTCTAATTCCCTTCCAAAAACTTCGAGGGACTTTCCGAATTAATTTATTTGAATTCCACTTGGAATGTGCAGTTCAGAAAGGAGCCGATAGACGCGCATGTTTTGGTCCTCTACAAAGCTAGTGTTTACAAAGCGAATGATCTGTGTGTCAATTCCAGGAAACGAACGTCTTAAGTATTGTGAAGTTTCGTGACAGGTGTCTGTTCGCAAACAAACGGTGTGTGGTGTCTGACCTTCACTAACCTTTATATTTGAGTTCCGAGGGCTTTACGCGGCAATCATCTATTCGTTTACTTGAAATGATTGATTTTTTTTTTTTTGCTTTTTCAAAGAGTTGGATTTTCTTCTTAACCCTCTGTCATTTCTCAGATAGGTCTGGATTCTTGAGCTGAATACCTTATTCCAGGACTCCATTTTGTGAATTTATTGTATTAAATATTCTTGAAATTATGGGGTTCGAATTTCAATGTTTTATTTAACGTGGAGATTTTGTTGCAGTGGTTCCTACCTGATATGTACAAAGCGAGTGGCTGTCTTCTCCTTATTCCCAATCTGTCCTTATCTCAATTTTTAAAAATAATTTTTACTTTTCAGTTAGAGTTCATTATTATTTTATATTAGTTTCAGGTGTATATCACAGTGGTTAGACATTTGTATAATTTACTAAGTGATCCCCCCCGATAAGTCTAGTGCTCGTCTGACACCATATGTGATTATTACAGTATTATTGACTATATTCCCTATGCTGTACTTCACATCATCGTGGATATTTTGTAATTACCAATTTGTACTTACTAATCCTTTCCCCGTTTTCAGCTCCTAACCCCTTTCCCACCTGGCAATCACCAGTTTGTTCTCTGTATCTATGAGTCTGTTTCTGTTTTCT
This sequence comes from Macroglossus sobrinus, assembly GCA_004027375.1. Lineage (NCBI taxonomy): Eukaryota > Metazoa > Chordata > Mammalia > Chiroptera > Pteropodidae > Macroglossus > Macroglossus sobrinus. The sequence continues at coordinate 937 of PVKZ01008882.1, forward strand.
TGTTCATTTATTTTGTTGTTTAGATTCCACACATAAGTGAGATCATATGGGATTTGTCTTTCTCTGTCTGACTGACTTCAACGAGCATAATGCCCTCCAGGTCCCTCCATGTCGTTGCAAATGGCAAGATTTCATTTTTTTTTTTAATGGCTGAACCATTTTCCATTGTATATGCGTACCACAATATTAACAAAGGTTCTGTTAGCCCTCCTCCACCTTGGTGCTTTCTGTTTTTCTCATAGTAGATATATTAGCTGCTCAAGGAAAGAAGCCGCCATTTGTTTCTCAAAGGCGTGTGCTAATATATTTCTTATAACTGTCCAGCGAAGGCTCAGCCCTGCCTCCAGGCTCTGGCCCTCGCAATTCCAGCCACATTCTTGGTTGCTAAAGGCTCTCAGATGAGCGTGGTCCATCCTTGTCTGAACTGGTGGGCCAGCCCACTGGAGCCGCCAGCCAGCAGGACCCTGGGTGCTAGGGGACCACGGTCCTGGCTTAGACAAAGCTGAGCTTAGGGAACCCTAAACTGGTCCTTGGGACCCCTAACTGGCTTTTTTTCCCAACTGTTGACCTTGGGATGTTACCTCACTTTTCTGGTCTTTCATTCTGCATCTTTGGTGTAAAAGGGTGATACTCGAAAAAGGTTCTTTACTGGCTCAGAAATCCAATGATCCTAATTAGCAAGAAAGACAATTATAGGTGAAGTCAGTATGTATTTTGAAACCTTGTTCTCACCGAGATGTATAGGATTTCTCTTTTCCCTCTTTGTCCGTGTTCCAACGTTTACCCTTCCTTCCACGGGCCTCCCCATAGTGCCTGGCCCTGAAAGGGGGTTCATCACGCGATATTATATTTATCTACTTCTAGTATCTGTCTCCTCTGTGGGGAACAGGACTCCCTGGAGGGCAGGAACTGTAACTCATCTTGCTATCTCCAGCCCCACACTTGGAATCTGTCACGTCAGCTACCCGAGGATGAGTATCGAAAAGCCATGTGTCTGTAGGAGTAAAATGCAGTCACTCTCAGATCCTGAGAGTGTTGTTTCCTCATCAGAGCGTGACTCTGACAGTCGAGAGACCCCGGTTTGGCAACCAACTGGCTCTGGACCCCCGGGACGCCTCGCTTCATGTATGATTTGCCAAAATCATGGGCTCTGCTAAGGATCAGATAAGATGATGCAGAAGAAAGCACCTTGAAGACTACAGAGCTGATGATATTAATCGTCACTATTTTTTGAGCTCATGCTCAACCCATTGCTACTCCTTTTATGAGTGGGGATGTTAAAGCTTGGATATGACTTGTTCAAAACACTGCGGTTAGCAAGTGGATGGACTGGGATTCAAAGCTCGCGTTCTTCCCACCACACCACTCTGTCCCCTGTGATGCCGTACATAGTGTTAGACTGGTACGTCGGTGTCTAGCAAGTACATGCATGCATGTGCAAGGTGCCAAGTGTACGTGTATTATTGGTGACGAGAGGCTGTGCACGCACGGTGCTTAGATGCCGCCTCATATCCAGCGAGTAGTGTTTCATTCTCATCTGATTTGATGTCTCCCCACTGTTTATCCTGTTGACCATGTCCTCCCTGAAACACACTCTTCCTTTGGCTTTGCAATGCAACCCTCTCTTTGTGGCTACAGCTTTTCAGTTCCTTTTGAAGATTTTCCCTTTTCCCTCCAGTCGTGACGTGTGGGACTTTCTTAGGGCTTGGTCCTAGACACTTTCCTCTTCTCATACCTTCTTCCGTCTGATGCATCCCCGTCTCAAACTCCAGTGTCTTCTCCAGCTATAGTTCTAAGATCACGTCTCTGAGATCCAGGCCAGTATGCCAGCTGGAGATCTCCAGAACAGCTCAAAGGCAGGTCTAGAACTCGTGCTTTCCAACCTCCTCCCAATGCCGCTCCCGGTCTCCTTCCAGCGTTGTGAACGCCATCGTTTACGTAAGCCAGAAACCCAGGAGTCATCTTGTGGACTCCCCTCTCCGTCATCCTTCTTCTGGACAGAGTTCATTCCCGATTCCCATCCGTGTTTTCACTAGTTCATTCTCACTTGGGTCTTGTTCTCTCCATTTCTACCGCTCCACGGAAGTCCAAGACACCTTCACCTTTACTGGGACGGGTGTGTTAGCATCCTTACCTGGTCTCCCTCCATCCCATGCTCTCTGGCTGTCCTCTTCCAGTTTTTTCTCTACACTAGAGACAGAGTGACCTTTCTACAAACATAATTGTGTTCAACTTACCCCTAGTGGATTTGCACTGCTCTTAGGAGAACGAACCAGATGCACTTGTGGCACAGGCTTAAATGATCTCGCCCACTGTTTTGGCTTTATCTCCTTCACCCTCCCCGCTCTCTGCACTTTAGCCTCACGGGCCTTGCAGTTCTGAGGATTTGACCTTCTCCGTGACCCAACTGGGTCTTCCCATAGGCTGTGTCTCTGTTTGGAATGTTTATTCTATCTCCAGCCGCTCTGTGGTAGGCGGAATAGTGGCCCTCAAAGACTTCCAGGTCCGAATCCCCAAAACCTGTGAACAGAACCTTATGGTATCAGGGGCTTTGCAGATATGGTTAAGGGTTCTGAAATGGGGGAGATTTTCCTGGATTATCCGAATGAGCCCTAAATGCAATTACTAGAGTGAGGCAGAGGAGGAGACTCGACACGGGGCAGAAGGCAACGGGATGATGGGAACAGATAGCGATGTGCAAATGCTCAGAGCTGGCTTTGAAGATGAAGGAAGGTGCCGGGGACATGGAATGCAGCTCTAGAAATGATAAAAGGCAAAGGAACAGATTCTCCGCTGGAGCTTGCTGAGGGACGGTGGCCTCGCTGGGCCTGATTTCTGCCCAGGGAAACCGATTTAGACTTCCGGCTTCCAGAACTGTGAGATGATAAGTGTCTGGTGTGTGTTGAGGCACTTAAAGATTATGGCACTTTGCTACGACAGCGGTAATAAACAAATACTTTACACTCTTATTTAAGCAAATACGTTGAGTCCCCAGAGTAAAAGGAGAGAGGCCAGCCCAGGGGTCTAGAGCTGAAAGTTACAGTTGGGCTGTCGCAACTGATGTGTGACTGTCAGAGGTTTGGGTCGTTTTCCTAAGGGCGATGCAAATCTGTGGGGGGAGGGGAGAGGGCGGCGGAGGGAGAGCAAGCCTTGGAATTTGATGGGGTCGCCACCTGCAGTTAACCCGACCTTGCCCCAGCTACTGCGATGGGCACGTGACCCCGGCCTGACCAATCATGATACGCAATCCCCCAGGCCATGGGAACTGGCCTGATGGTCTAGTGTCTGAGCCTGAGCCACCAGGGACCTCTGCAGGGGGACGGCAAACTCTGTTTCGCTCCCAGAGATGACTAGATGTGACCCCATAGCCCCTTTCGTCCTCTGCCTGGGGAAGTGTGTGTGATAGCAGGGACAATAAGACTGATGCCCAGAGAGAAGCAGAGCTGAGGCTGGTCGGGGCAGGTACAGAGAGAGAATGACTTGATTGCATGTCTGGAGTGTCCCTGGTGTCCCTAAGGCCATTTTGATCCCCGAGATTCCAGTGGCAAATGTTCACCAAGACACGAGCTCGTAGGAGGCCGTCTTTGCCGCCTCGTGGAGCGAGCTTACCAAGGACAAAGCCAACAGGAAGCGGGCAGAGCTGAGAAACGGAGCTGGCTTCCTGAAGACGGCGTGGACGTTTCTGGGATCCCTCTGTGCCAGATGCCAGCGTGGCCTCTTCTTTGATGTCCCGCTCATGGTAGCAAAGAAGTTCCCTCCTTTTTTTCTCCCCTACATGTTTTGAGCTAGGGTTCTTCCACCTGACAGTGGGGTGTTGTTCACGCAACTAGAAAAGCTACTGTGCGTTCTGTGAAGTAAGATCTTAAAACACATATATGTCCACTGTGTGGAGAAAAAAAAAACTATCCAGAGATTCGTGAAAGATGAGGCGCTAGAAGCAATGACTTATTTTCGAGAAGATCTCGTACGTGGCTGCAACAAATTCAGGCCCCAGCCGATCTCCTGCCTCCCCGCTCAGTGTCATTCCCCCTCCCTTCCCCCACCCCGTACTGGGGAGAGTCGCGAAGCCAGTGAACACACAGGGTCTGTGATCCCTTCCTCTCCGTCCTGCTGGTGATGACTTGGAAAGCATGAAAATGTAACACTTGTATTTTAGGTTTTTGCGGGGGGTTCCTTTTTTTGTTCCCTGCTGTATCTTGAGTGCTCAGAACAATGCCTGGCTCATATTAAAAGCTCAAAAAAAATGTTTTTGAACGAAGGAGTAACTGCCAGCAACCTTTACTATGCACCTGTTGTGCTGAGTACATTCAGACTCGCGAGGGGTTGCAAGAGGCTTGTGGTGGTTCCTGCCCTTGCAGAGGGTATGGGTTAGTGTTTAATGCTCGCTTTCTGAGTTTACCGTAAGCTCACAGGCTGAAAAATCATTAAACTTGTCCTTTTACGATTTGCAAAATATGCTTCAAAAGAGCACCCATGTTCTTGGAGGTTCTCACGTTATCTCGTCCAGGTGTTTCCTTGAATATTTCAAATGCGTGTGAGGCAAACACTTAAGAATTACAGACTCCTCGGAAGCCCCAGGCTTATCCTATGAGCTACAACCAACGTTTCGTTTTAAAGCCCAGGCGATAGATAAGTGAGAGATCAGGATGACTTAATTCCACGTCTGGGGTACAAACATGGCCGGGCATTCTGTGTTCCTCGTGGGGCAAATGTAACTCAGGGCGATTGGGACTAAAGCGGCCGTGATGACTTCACCACGTGGTTTTCTGAATGCCACCTGTCAGCTCCCTGGGGCAGGTCTGCCAGGGTCGCCTTCTCTGGAGCTGTGCTTCGGAGCTGGGCTTGAATCATGGCCCACATGGCCAGCGAGCTGTCACTCCCTGACCGGAATGCACTGTTCATGGTCATCCTCGTGGGCCTGGGACCCACGGGGCGGGGGGGGGGGGCCTCCCGCCCTGCGCGCATGCGCAGGTCAAGGGCGGCCTTCTAACCATCCGCGCGTCCCCCGCAGTGAACACCGCGGCAAGGTCAGGGGCAGGGCTGGGGGGCGCACTGTCCAGCAGAGGCTCAGCTGTCTGTAAACCCCGTCGCGTGATCATATCTCAGGGTCCCTCCCAGCGGGAGCGTGTGCCCAGGGGCTCACGCCAGGCACAGACCCCGTGTCCCCCCTGTCTAGATAGGGTCCTTATTAGCCAGAAAGGAATGAGGACGTCGGCGGGTCTGTGTGGAACTCCTGAGTCAGTGTTTACGGTCTAGACGGCTGGTCCAGTGTGTATCATCCCATAGTCGTTTTTGCATTTTCCATGCCCTGGGAATGTTAATATGTTCTCGTCTGTGGACATAAATGCTAAGGAGGAAGATGAAGGAGGCGGTGCTTTTTTTAGGCAGCAGAGTGGAGTCAGGAGGGGGTGTGTGTGTGTGAAGAAAGGCGGCTGCCCTCGTCAGCCTGGAGAATCCTTACGATTTGCAGGTTCTGCCTCGTTACAGCAAAGCCGCAGCTTAGGTGTCCTCTGTCATCGGTGAGGACGGGAGCCCGGAGTCAGGCGCGGTTCTGGGTCTGAACAGCCTGCAGCTCCCCGAGAGGCCTGCACGGGGGATGTGAGGTCCTGCTGGCTTCCTCTCTCTGCTGCCAAGCGAAGATCTGAGGGCCGAGCCCCCGCCCACATTCAAGGGGTGGGACAGTGTCCGCGAGGCCCCCAGGCCTTTGAAGGCAGGTGCTGTAGGAACACGAGATAGATAAAAGCTCCCGGAGATGAAACGGTGGTCGGGAGACCCCGTGAGGCTGACAGCATCTCTTTCCTCTCTCCCCCTTGCCAAGTCCCCGGCCTTCGGTTTGTTGAGATGTAAGGACTTGAGTGGAGGGGTACAAAGGCAGACCATGACAGCCTGTAACGCCTCCTCCCTCACTTCCCCACGAGGGAAGTGAGAAAGAAGAAAGGAGAGGAAGAGGGAAGGTTGAGCGGGAGGCGAGGAGAGGCCTTTGATGCTGATCTCAGAAGTGCAGAAGGAGGAGAAGGATGCTACAGCAGCCCCGAGTGGCTCACCGTTTCCAGCACGTGTCATCTCCTCCAAGCCTCTGAGCCGCTGTGGTTCTCTCAGCCTGGGCTGCCCTCATATCCCTCCTCACCTGGGGAGCAGGTGAGCTTTCCCTGGTGTCAAGGGCTGCTGGTTGGCTGGACCTCACTGGTCCTCGGTGAGCCCGCCATGCTGTTCTCCACCATGTGTCGGTGTCTGGCGCTCCCACGAGACTGAACGCCTTGTAGGGACCGGAGCTGGGCCTTATCTGTCTTCACGCCACCTCTCTGATGCTGAACCCCGAGCACCTAGCGCAGAACCTGCCAGATAACAACGATTGATGAAGAGTGCCCCCCTGCCCCACGCCCCAGGTCAGGTCCAGGGAAATGCTCGTATTCCAGAACCTGAAGGTCCCCCAGCGGAGCCATGCCACCAGGACAGAGCTAAAATGTGACAGTTGTAAACTGTTGATTTCATATGCAGCCCACATCCTATTAACCTACATGTCCGTCTTCTTCATCTGTGCTATGCATTTGCTTACAGGGATGGATACACTCTCATTTATATTCGTAAACTCTGTGTGTGCGTTCCCCTCCCCCCACCCTGTCCTGGCCACACTCAGTACGCAGGAGGTGTTCCAAAGGTGTCTGTGTGATCCCCTTCCTTTCCTCCGCCCACGTGAGCCTGGTGGTTGTGGTCGGCAGAGTGACAGCTCCTGAGTCTGTCCAGGCCCTAATCCCCAGAACCTGTAAATGTTCCCTTTCTCTAGCAAAAGAACCTTGAGGTGGGATGGGATGAATGGCTCTCAGGTGAGGAGATGATCCTGGGTTACCTGGGAGCCGGATGGAGTCACCTGGGTCCTTATAAGAGGGACACAGAGGAGGAGGTGACGTGACCAGGGAAGCAGAGGTCGCTCGTAGCGATGCCCTTTGACGATGGTGGATGGGATCACACGCCGAGGACAGCAGGGGACCACTGGAAGCTGGACCAAGCACGGGAAGGGGCTTTTGCCCTGGACTCTCCAGAAGGAACCAGCCCTGCCCACACCTTGACCTTACAGCCTAGTGAAAACGATTTTGGCTTTCTGGCTTCCGGGACTATAAGACAATGATGTCTGTTGTTTGTAGCCGTGAAGTTCATGGTCATTAGCCACAGCAGCAGCAGGAGACTATAGACTGGCACGTCTGGGGACCTGAGGGCCGTGGGAAGCCCCGTTGGGCTGAGGAGTCAGGAACCAGGCCCACACGGACCTGCCGACCTCCAGCCCGCGTTCTCCCTCCCGGTCCTGGGCCGAAGAGGCTGCGGCCTTTCAGCTTTGTGCATCATCGCTAAGGATTTAAAAGTCAAATCCTGACCGGAGTAGCTGCCGGCTAGGGAGGCAGCAAACGGTACCAGCAGCAGCAATGCCTCTCTGGTGTGTGGGGTTTACCATGGGGGCCCCTTTCCCCTTCAAGCCATCCACAGTGACACAAACTAGGGCTTCTGGCCCTTCCCCAAAACACATTTCTAGAAAAAGAGGGAGACACCTGCCCCAGGGGAAATGAACTCCTGAGCCCCAATAAGTCTCTTAAAGAGAGCTCACCAGACAGCATCAGCCACCCCAAACTGATTACATATCCCTAGAGCGATAAGGGATGCTGTGAAAACTACGAAACGGGACCGGTAAGTAAAAAAAGAGCAGCGTGGAAGCGTGTATGAAAGAATTCGTGTATGAGATCAATAGCAAGAGAAGGAATGAGTGCTCGGAAGAATACCACTGAGACCGAGCTTGTGAGTTAGGACATCGGCTCAAGGGACCTTCCCACGAGGATAGAAAGGCTGTCCTTCATCCGGATGAAGTCTCAGAAAGAAAGCTATAGAAAAGAAAAGCAGAGACGATTGAAGAAGTCACGGAGATGAACGTCCTAGAATGAGAGAGGTAAGAACAGCTTTAAAAAGACCTGTGTTGAGACACAGGGAACGCCCCCCTCCCCACACACACACAGGCACATTGTAACAGGGACACAGGAGGAGTTTGACACAAGGGGTCATGTCACAGACCGTTTATTAAGCCACCATAAATACCCAAGGACGAATATCATACCGACAACATTTTACACCTGTGAAATAATACGGGCCCGTTTCCCTGTGGAATACAGATGCATCATTTTTGCATAAAACATTAACTGGGTCCAATAATGCTTTATAAACACGCCATGACACGAGGCACATCGTAGCATCATGGGGAGTTCTTAAAATAAAGAAAGAAACGAAAAAAACCTTCCACACCAAAGCACACCAAACATCACCATGTATTTTGCAGGACCGTTGAAATCTCAGCAAATGTCGTCAGCTTATCGGTAACATGGAGATAATAATAACACGTACCTTACACGTTGTGGTAATTAAATGAGCAATAAATGGAAAGCACTTGGAACAAAGCCTAGCAGGTAGTTCGTACGAGCGAGCTATTATTACGTGCTGTTGGTGAAGGTGAAGGAGCCTCTTTCATTTTTGAATTCTAAGGCCTGGCTTGCGGGCTGGCATTTAGTCAGTGTGCAAGGAGTTAAATTAAAAATTATAATCTACGTGAGAACGAAACTGGCCAATGGGATGGGAGTAACTATAGCCCTTTAATTTCCAGCTTTTTTTAATTTCAGAAAGGCTTAGTGTAGTGAGAAGTCAGTAGCCTGTCCAGTTAAGTAGATGAACAGCGAGTAAAAACAGTGCAGGCTGAAGAAAAGGCAAAAATATGGAAGAAAATCGCGACAGGCTCTAAAAAATTTGTTGGAAAATTTTTGTGTTTTTTCTAACTATTTTGTCTAGTTAATAAAATACTGAATAAATAGAATGCATGATCACGTTGAGTCGTGACTTTGAAAAGTTGCATGAATTTGCCATTTTATCATCTGAGAGCTGGAAGGGATCTTGGATATTTTAACTCTTCATATCTGTTTCCTTATCTATAAACGAGGGAAAGTTGAAGCGGCATCTCTAAAGGCACATGACCATCTGTGCCAGAATCAGGACCCATGTCACTGCCGGGTCCCCCACGGTCTGCGGTGGCCATCGTACTTAACTGTGGTGGTTATAAACACACATGATGTCTCATTCTTGTCAAGCCTGCTCCTCCTTCTGTTACAGTGGTGGCTTTGCTCCCCTCCCTGCTGCCTTGGGTTGTTTAGTGTTGATCAGACTGGAAACCTATCATATTGTAGGAGATAGAATGCATTAAGTCAGTGAATCAGGAAAACATATATAGATTAGCAAATGAGTATCATAAAGCAGATAAGATAGCAAACATAGGACCATAGAACCCTGGAAGGTTGATATTCTTTTAGCCATCAGAGTACGATAAGCCAAGAAAACCTTTTTTTAAAGCCTAGTACGTGGGCTACAAGTCTCGATAAAAACGGGACTTCCAAAATGGTGTTGGGAGCCATTCTTGATGAATGCCCTGCAGACAGGGTTGGAGTTGCCTGCAAGCTAGACGTTTGCAGAGCAGGTGGGCTTGTTTACTGAAGGAGGAAGTTTGGCTTAATGGAGAGCTCATTAGTGGAGGAGGAGGTTTAGCTTAATGTTGAATGTTTCTTGTCCCAGGGAATAAGAAACAAAAACAGGAACAAGGATGTTTTGTGAGAACTTAGGTAAAGGTCAGCGATCATTTGCATTCTCCAAGGGTATATATATGCTGCGCTAAATAAACTCGGGGCGCAGTATTTACTGTGAGCCCTCCCGACTCTATCTCTTTGTCTCTCTCTCTCTCTCTCTCTCTCTCTCTCTCTCTCTCTCTCTCTCTCTCTCTCTCTGTGTCTCTTTTTTCTATCTTTCTCAATCCTCACTCCCCCTTTTGGGAACTGTTTGATCTTAGCCGGTGGGCTCCGGCAAAATGGTATTCCCAGATGCCTTCACTTGTGGTAATTTAGTGCATCACGATATCCTTCTATGTATTTCAATCAACTGTGCAGTTTGATTCCTTTCAATCTTCTAAAGCACATGGCCCAGCACAGTCAAGCAGAAAGTAATGAGTCGAACTGAATTCAACGGCACTGTAGTTTCATAGTCCGGCTCTATCAAAAATCAGAGAATTAGCGAGTCTCTTTCAATGTTCTTTCACTCAGATTCATCGTTTGAGTTGGGCGATCCCTACAAATAAACTTAAATGACTAGACGGGGGGAGGCGTACATTTTGATGGGTCCCAGTCTTTGGACATTTCTCAGCCATGCCAGTTGTGTGACCCCAAGATGTGTTTTTCACCCCCGAGCCTCACATTTCTCTTCTGTGACACGAGGATGATAGCGTCAGTCTCACCGGAGTGTCGGATATGCGTCTCTGAGTGTCTGCAAGCACCAGAGAAACATCTAGCACATAGCAAGCACTCTGGATAGCTGCTCCCTACTGCCATTTCACCTTTCCCATCCCGTTTCTGTCATCTGTTCAAGGGTAGCAAACTATCCTGGCCTTCGACGTTTAGATTATCTAGAGAGTTCTCGTCCAATTTCCAGGGACGTAGGCAGTGAAGGTTGATACTTCTCCCTTAGTGTGACTCGTGTCTCCGTGCAAGTGGTTACAGGAAAGGAAGGAGCTTTTCAGCAGGGCATGACTGGAGCAGTGCTTCGGTCATAGCCATCGCCACCTACGTGGAACACGAGACCCACGAGGAAGTTCCGAGAGAGGTGATGAGGTGACCTACCAGCAAATTGTTTCTGTCGGATTTTCTGCCCAGAGGTCCGTCCGTCTGGCAAGCCAGCCGTGCAGGAGCCTCTAGCGCAAGGCCCGTGGTATGGTTTCCTGGGACCACTTCTCAAACTGCATAGCATCGCGTGGACAGGAATGGCTGGCAATGGGAAGGGGAGACATTGCAAGGAGGCACTGAGCCACCGAATTGAGGTGATTCTTATCCATAGTTTTGGTGATTTTCTGTCTTAAATTTTTTTCTCTCTGATTGACAAATATTACAAGTATAATCAGATGTTAAAAACTGATCTTTCAAGAGAGATTGTTCAAGGAAGATGTTTGGAGGAGGCTATCCCGTGGCTGGAGATAGGAATGAATTCAAGTGTGTTTGGTACAATGGTCTCCAAGGGACTGCAAAGGAAGCCATCCTAGAGATGCAGGCTTGCTGTGGGGCTTAAAGAAATTCCTAGTTTGAAAAAAAAAGTCCCCAGTTAAACAAATTCTTTTATATTAGACATACTTAATGTAAACATTTAATTAATTCAGAAAAAGAAGAGCCCAACATCCAAATCGTTAGGTAACAACTCTTAACAAATTGATAAACGTCTTTCTAGATGCCTTTCTATGCATTGACATGATTTAAGTACATGTATACAACTTTACCTAAATGAGATTGTGGGACTTGCATTTTTACTCAGCAGTGTATCTTAGACATGCTTTTATTGTCAAAAGAGAAAGATGTTTGTCATTATTGTTAATGGCTACATAATATTTCATTGTGCTGTAACTCACTCTAAAGAGTCTTCTTTTGATTGGCTATGATAAGCAAAGCTGTAATAAACTCCCTTCAGTAAACACCTTTCCATATGGGTGATAATTAATTTAGGTAAATTTTGAAGAAGTTAGTTTATTGGGTCATTTTACATTTGATGCGTATCATAAATGTACATTTTGATATGTATTGTATAATTTATAGTTCCACCAGTGATTCATGAGTGCTCATTTTCCACATCCTAATGAGGGTTTTAAAATTCGTTGTTGTCTTTTGTATGTAATATAATATATTCCTCTAGGCTAATATTTTTTCAATAAAAATTTTTATTTTTCACTTTTTGTTGCGATAGAATATTATATTCTATACAGCATACAGATCAGAGATCTATATAACACACAAAGTGATCACCTCAATAAATCTAGTACCCCTCTGCCTCGTACATATTTATTACAATATTATTGATTATATTCCTTATGCTATACTTTGTATCTTCATGACTATTTTGGAACTACCCATTTGTACTTATTAATCCCTTTCCCCTTTTTTTTACCAATGTCCCCCTATCTGGTGCTCCTCAAGTGTTCTCTGTGTCTATGAGTTTGTTCTATTTTTTGTTTGTTTGTTTATTTTGTTCTTTAGATTCCACATATACATGAAATCATATGGCATTTGTCTTTCTCTATCTGACTTACTCCACTCAGCACAACACCCTCTAGGTCCGTCATGTACTATCTTTTTTCCAGCCCTTTACTTTTATGTGTGTCTTTTAATTTGAAATCCCTTGTAGGCAGCCTATGTAAGGGTCTCATTTTCTCATCCGTTCAAGCATGCTATCTTTTGGTTGAGCATTTAATTCTTTTTTATTTGAAGTAGTTGTTGAAATATATATACTTATTGCCATTTTATTAGTCATAATATATATACTTCTTCTTCTTCTTCTTCTTCTTCTTCTTCTTCTTCTTCTTCTTCTTCTTCTTCTTCTTCTTCTTCTTCTTCTTCTTTCTTCTTTCTTCTTTCTTCTTCTTCTTCTTCTTCTTCTTCTTCTCCTCCTTCTCCTTCTTCTTCTTCTTCTCCTCCTTCTCCTTCTTCTTCTTCTTCTTCTTCTTCTTCTTCTTCTTCTTCTTCTTCTTCTTCTTCTTCTTCTTCTTCTTCTTCTTCTTC
>PVKZ01008883.1:0-13508 GCA_004027375.1 Macroglossus sobrinus
GTGTCAAAGAAACAAAAATGTTGACACTGAACAACTCACTTTCTCCCCTCCCTATGGCCACTGTCATCTCTGTCCTCCCAGCAGTGTGCTTTTGCGACCATCTCTGCATTATACTGGCCTCCGTCACAGGAGGGTGAATGCTAATCTTTTCATTTTTCCGGGGTAGGTAGAAGCCCTGATTTTGTGTGAAACTTCTCAGTTTTAAAACACTGGCTTATTAGACATAACAGTGACAAATACTACTGGGCCACATGGACCCTGTCTCTTGCCTGGACCTGTCATCAGCGCTCAGTTCCAGACATATTCAAAAGTAAGACTGTTTTAATCACCTAAACTTTTTTTATGCCACGAATATTGACCTATTCAAGCCTTTTTTTTTTTATTGTTCTTGAAATAAATCTACTATTTTGTTTTTCCCCAAGAGTTATCAGTTTTACAGACAATTTACTGGCATATATAGTTCTGCAATTATAAAGTATCCTATAATTTAAAATTTCATATCTATTATAATTACACATTCTGATTTTAAGTACTGTTTCATTTTTGTTGATGACTTGTGCCACCAAATCTCCTCCCCCGTCCTCCTCTTTTTTCCTATATGAAACCAGTTTTGAGATTTATTTGGTAAATGTTACTGTTTTTATATTCTAAATTATTGATTTCTCATATGCGTAATATTATTCCCCTTATTTCCTTGAGATCATCATCTGTTCTCTTTCCAATTTTTTAAGTTAAAGACCACGATCGTTTTCTTTCTTTCTAAAATTAACTAAAGCATGCTTAAGACTTAAGAATTTACTTTCGTACATTTTTTAAGATGAGATATATTCACCTACCATAAATTTTACTCTTCTGAAGTGTATGCTTTGGTGGCTCTTAGGATATTCACAAAGTTCTGCAGCCACCAGCGCTATCTAATTTCAGAATATTTTTAGCACCTCAAAAGAAACCCTTCCCCTTTAGCACCCCATTTCCTTCCCCCACTGAAGCCTTTGGGAACCACCCATCTACTTCCTGTCTCTATGAATTTCTCTACTCTGGACATTTCATGGAAATGGAATCATACAATGTATGACCCTTTGTGGCTTGCTTCTTTCACCTAACAGATGTGTTCATCCGGGTCCATCGAGGTTGTAGCTTGTGTCAATATTTCATTCCTCTTATAGCTGGATACTATTCCGTGGTATGGACAGGCCCTATTTTGTTTATCCGTTCACCCATTGATGACATTTGGTTGTTTCCACATTTTTGCTGTTGTGAATAAAGCCGCTATGCATATTCATGTACACGTTTTTGCTTGGATATGTGTTTTCAGTATTTGAGGGTATTTACCTAGGAGTGGAATTGCTCAGTCATAGGGTACTTCCATTTAATTTTTGGGGAAACTGCCAGACTTTTCCCTAATAATCTGCTTTTGAATACAGCTTTGGCTGTGGCATGTAGTTTTGCTATACAGTGTTTTCATTTTTATTATAATGTAATGAGTCTTCATATTTGTTTTATATTGTCTATAATCAGATTAAGTGTTTTAAAGAACTTTCTCCTCCCTCATCTCAAATTTTAGTTTTCTGTTAACCATTTTCAGGTGCATTTTTATTTCCTGTGAATACTTTTTAGTTTTTTTTTTTTAATATTTAGCCGAACATTGTCTTTTCTTTGAGATACAGAAATTTGTTTGTAGGTAGCAAAAGAAAATTTGAAAACTCGTCTTTTCTCGCAGAGCAGTGGGTCGTTGTCTTAGTTCCCTGCGGATGTCACAGAAAGCAGATTCGAGTGTGTGGCCCATTTTTGGTCCTCGCCAGCATCTACCTGGTCGTGCAGGTCTGTCTGTTTGTGGTCGATAGTCTCCAGCTGTCATCACTTTAAACTTAGGCTTTGCCAGAGATCCTGATAGTCTACATTTTTTTCACATAGTATATAAATATTTATTTAAAAACTAATGTCCAAAGTATATAAAACAAAAAAACACTCCTATAACTTAAAAATAAAAATAAAGCAGCCCAATCTTTTAAAATGCAAAAGACTTCACAGACATCTCACAAAAGATATCCAAATGTCTACTGATATGTAAAAAGTGCTCAACATATTAATTGTCAAGAAATGAAAGTTAAAACTACAGTAAGATACCACCTAAAACCCACTAAATGGCTCAGATTTAAAAGACCGATGTCTCAAATGTCAGAGAAGATATAGTACGACTGGAACTCTTCATCCCTTGCTAGTAGGAATATGAAATGATACAATTACTTTGAAACACTGGGAAAGTGTTTTTCAATTTCTTATCAAATGAAATACGTATCTACCCTACGACCTAGCAATTCCACCTCTAAATAGTCATCTAAAAGAAGTCAAAGCTAATGTCCACACACACACAAAAAAAGTTTCATATTAGCTTTATTCAAAATAACCACCACAGGAAACTAAATAAACAAATAGTGGCATATTCATAGCAATGGCATATACGGAAGGTCAGAAGGAGTGAACTAGTGATACACAAAACAGCATGAATGAATCTCAAAGACATGCTGAGTAAAAGTCAGATGCAAAAGAGAACATATTTTATTATCCCATTTATGTGAAGTTCTACAACAGGCAAATTGATCTCTGGTGATAGAAGTTACAAGTGATTTGTTGGTGGGGAAAGATGGGGAATGCTACTTGGGAACTTTTCTGAGTGATGGAAATTGTTCTCTATCTTGATAAGAGTTTTAAATGAAATAAATGCAATTGCACTTAGAATCTATACATTTCACTGTATGTAAATTATATCTTAATTTAAAAGAATCTTGTGTGATATATCTAGAGTTGTGCTTAAGGACATTTTATAGCATTAAATGCATATCCTTGAAAAGAAAAAAGGATTTAAATTTAATAAGTTGAACATTTATCTCAAAAGTTAGAAAAACAACAGAAGAAAGCATAGGAGAAAAAGAAAAAAGTAGAAGGAAGGAAATAATGAAATTAAAAATAAAAATTAATAAAGTACAAAAAAATACAATGGAGAAGATCAATAAAGCCAAGTGTTAGTGATAGATAGATAGATAGATAGATAGATAGATAGATAGATAGATAGATAGATAGCCCTAGCAAGATATATATGATAGAAAGAAGAAGATCTAAGTAATCAATATTAGGAATGAAAAGGAGAACATCGTTATATATCCTACACATATTAAAAAGATAATAGGGGAGAATAAAATAGGGGATAGGACAATAAAATGAAAGCTAAATAAATTTATGTCAATAAATTTGAAATTTTAGATGGATTAAACAGATTTCGAGCAAAAATAATATGCTAAAGTTAGCACAAAAAGAAACAGAAAACCTGAGTAATTCTATAACTATTTTAAAAAATAAAATCTATTTAAAAAAAATTCCACAAAAGAAAACTCTCAATCTATACAATATCAATGGGGATATCTAGTAAACAAGGAAGAAATAATGTCTATCTTACAAAACATTCCAGAACAAAATAAAAGAGTATGCAACCCAAGTCCACTTAATGAGAGCATCATAATCTTGATCCCAAAACCTGACAAGGGCAGAGCAAGAAAGAAATATTATGGGCAAATATCGCAAAAGTTTAACATAAACGCAAAAGTCCAAAACGAAAATCAGCAAGCTGAATCCAGGGATTCATAAGAAGGATAATGCAGCATCACTGAGGTGGGTTTATGCCAACAATGCAAAGTTGTTTGAACATTAGAAAATCAAGTATAATATGAGTACATCACATTTATAGAGTAAAAGAGGAAAATCATATGATCATCTCAATAGATACAGACAAAAGTACTTGATAGAATTCAATACTCCTTAGTGATTTTTTAAAAATTCTTAGCAAAATAAGAGTGGAGCTTCTTTCATCCGATAAAAATTATCAAAAATCTCAGCCAATGACACAATTATTGTGAGACATCGGTGCATACCTTATGATATTGTATTAACCTGGACGTGGATGCTTTATCCACTTTTCTGCATTATTTTCTATAATTAAGAAAACTTATAAGAATACCATAAACTAACAGCCAAATTATTCTTAACAATGAAATACTATAAGCATTTGAAGTGAAATCATGACTAAAACATGACTTCCCAATACAATAGTAACATGACTCCGGGAGTTCTCATCAAGTAAAGAGATGATGAAAAATATAAAATCTAGAAATACTGTGGGGGAAATGATGACATTTAGAGAAAATGTTTAAATCTCAACTTAAAAAGTATTTTAATTCACAATTGAACTTGAGTGGCTAAATACAAAATAATATGTAAAAATCAATAGCTTTCCTATAAACATGACAGAAAGAATCAAGACTCAAAGGAAAAAAACAAACAATGGAATTTTACTGAGAGATGTAATAAAAGGTATAAATAAACAAAGTGCTATATTACGGCCCTTAATAAAAATGCATATATGGTAAAGAGTCCCCTTCTTCCCAAAAGAATTTATAGGTAACCAAAAAATCCAGAATATTATTAGAATATATTCATTTTTAGATAATCTCTGATAAATGTCTATGTATGTGTGTATTTACACACTAACGATTATCTGAGTAGATAAACAGATGAGAATTTCTAACAACAACAAAAAAAAAGATGAATAATGAGGATGGATGTTATTGAAACAACATCCAGCCATAATGAAGAAACCAGCTTGGAAATCTAACGAGAATAGATAAACATATCAAGAAAACAGAGTCAGTAGCCTAAAAACAGACCTGATCTAGTTAAGACGTTTACATTTACCACAGAAGACTAAAGAGATAAGCAGAAAAAGAAAGTATTAGGACCTAAACATTGCTGGATGCTGTCTGGCTCTCCTACTGCTCCAATTCAGGGAGATTAAGGAGGTCAGCATAATTTGCTGTTTTTTAAACTCGAAGAAAATAGAAGTGAATCTTTATAAAATATCTGAATGAATGCTGGAGAGAACTTTCTAAACTTAAAATTAATGGATGACATGACACAAGAAAGAGTTAATAAATTTGACTATATACAAATGTAACAGTTGGACATACCAATAAAAAAAAAAAGACTAAAAAAGCAAAGAACAGACTGGGAGAAATATTTAGAACGAATAATGTAATAATGGATTCATATCTTTTCTCTTTATCAAGAGTGTATGTAAGAAAGGTATTAAGATATTCATTTGGAAAATTGATAAAGGATAGGAAAAGGCAAATTGCAAAAGAGGAAATTCGGGTAGATAAGAGAATTTGAAGTGTTCGATTTAAATAATACAGCAGATGAAAAAAACGTTAAGCAATATTATTTTCACATATCGAACCAACCGAGTTTTTATGACAAACATGTTGCTGACATGGCTGAGGCTATATAAGCACTGCGAGAGGCTGCTGGTAAGGATGTCACTGGTTCAACCATCACTGGAAGCAACACAGCAGTCATAGGTACCAAAAATAGCCATGCCCTTTGCTCCAGCAATTACATGTCTAGGATCTGGTCCTCAGGAATAATCTAAGAGGCAAACAAACGTGTGTGCAAGTATTCACTACATCATTATTTCTACTAGCACAAATAAAGGAGATGAGGTTAACACCCATCCATTAGGTAAATCACGAAGCATATAATGAAATACAATGCAGACACTGATCATTATACTTAGAAATGTTTTTAATTATGTAGGCAATTCTCATACGAAGTGCAAGTGTTTGTTTGTTTTTTAATAACATTTCCAGGATGATCTCAACTAATTTAAAAATATGCATAGAAAAGAAGATAAAAAAAGCCAAAATGTTAACAACTAGTTGCCTTGGGCAATTAGGATTACGAACAGAAGGTTTTTTTTTTTTACTTTTCCTCATTCTCTATTTTTTTCTGTACTTTTCTAAGAATCAACAGTGAGCATTTATTACTTTTAAAATCGTAGGAAAAAAAAATAAAAACTAACTCCTGGGCAGGACTATTCCATGGTGTAATAAGCAGAATGAGGCTTTCTCCATCCTAACCCACAGAACCTGTGACTATGTCCCCTAACATGGCAAAAAGGAACTCTGCAGATGTGATGCAATCAAGAATCTCGAGGTGGAGAGATTATCCTAGACTGTCCCGGGTGGGCCCGAGGTAATCACAGGGTCCCTATGAGAGGGAGGCCAGAGGGTCAGTCCCAATATGTGACACGGAGGAAGAGATGAGAGCGAATGAGGCCACATGGAGGAATGCGGGCAGCTCCTCGAAGCTGGAGAAGCCGAGGAACCAGATTCTCCCCCTTAAAGCCACCAGAGGAACACAGACCTCGTTGACCCGTTTTTAGATTTCTGACCTATAGATTTGTGTTGTTTTAAGCCACTCAGAGCGGGGTAATTTGTCCCAGCAGCATTAGAAAACTCAGACAGATGGCCGCTCCGTCCTTAGCTGCCTTGCTAGTTCGTCTCCCCTGAGCATTTAGTTTGGGGCCTGACTCGTGAACCATCTGTTCTACCCACGGCTTGGACCTCTCCGTCCAGGCGCCCGCTCCCCATCGACCTGGCAGGGCACTTCGTGTCACAACCCTATGCTCCAAGCAGTAGCATCCCCACCAGGTGCAGCTACTCACAGCCCAGAGGAGGCACTAGAAACAACCCTCGCTCAGGAGAAGGCTGAGCCCCAGCGGGAGGTGATGGATCCCGTCTCCAGCCCAGCACGGGACATCAGCGAGGAGCCGCTCTGGGCCAGCGCATCTGGGGTCTTGTCCAGCTCTGCACCACCACTTACAGAGCCGCGAAGTTGGACCAGGCCACTCGTTTCCCCCCACCCCCCAAAAAAAGTAGGGTGATTCAAAATCTCTTCCTTTTCACAGAAGACGAATGCTATAAAGCCCGGTGGGAACTTTCTTAGTGGATATTTTTTTTTTCTTGTGCACTTTTAAAACAATGAGCCCTTTAAAAAAAATAAAAAGGGAAGTAGCGGCAGGTAAATGTGTCACATGCGATTGGACGTTCTGGGGACGAGGCTGGTGACACAGAGGTTCTCATTAACCCAGGTTCCTCATTAACCCACCTCTTCAGACATAAATCTCAACCACACCCAAACCACACGCCCGTGCGCACGCACACACACACACACACACACTCACACTCACACCAGCACCACTCTCATATCGGCTCACCATCAAATTCCCCCGCTTCCACGTATCGGGGGAAACGCCGTCCTTTCTGTGCGTTCCCTGAACTTTTGTCCCCCATCATCTCACTCTTAGTTGGCTTTCTCCATATCTACACCAAAAAACCACAGGGCTGTGTGTCCACAAAGCACCTCCCGGTCTCCCTTTACCAGCCTTGTGGTCCTGGACATGTCATTTCCCTCCCCGAAAACCTTTTCCCCGAAGAGAGAATAGTATCCTCCCCACCTGCCCCGCCGTGCTGTTCTGAAGCGCGTCAGGAAGCCACGTGCCAAGACCAAGCTCACTTCTATCTACATCAGCGTCTCCTTGCACTCGCTGTGCCCTGTGCCTGGAAAGCTGTCCCTTTAATTTTTAATCAACTTAGACTTTACTTCAGCCCCCTATTGCTGCTCGTATCAGCCTCTCATTTCCTCTCCATCCTCCTAAGCTACCTCCCCTTGACTTTTCCTGTCCCTCAGCAACTTCTACTACTTCTTTCTACCCCCAAATGCCTAGCATCACCATCCCCTCCCTGTCCCGCAAACATCCGGCTCTCTTCCCTTGGAATCCCCCTCCTCCCTCACTTCTGCCCCTGAGGCTTCCCTTGGTCATAAGGCAGTCACAAAGGTCCAGGAGTGAGTGTTTGAGTGTTCGCCAGCTCTCCTGAGTGCCCAGGGCTCCCCAGCCCCTGGCGGGTCAGGGATTAGGCCTTGTGCTTCTCCAGGAGCACAGACCCAGGCAGGCCCCGCTCACCTGAAAGCCGGAAGAGGAGGGGGAAGAGCAGCAGCAGGTGCATTTTTTTCTCGTCTCGCGTTTTCCCGTGCGTTGACGAGTCCGTCTGCGAGAGCCAACTACAGACTCGACTCCATCGTTGTCGGACCCTTCTGCTTTCACTTAACTCTCACTCTCACACTTCCCCCTTCAGGCACTTCCCACCGGGGGATAAAACTAAAAGAGGAAGGAGGTGAAATGTCAAGGCAGTTAACAAGAAGTCCTAGTGATCAGTGAGGAAACTTTTGAGAAACACCCCCCTCTCCGGAGCCACCACAGTTTCTCTGAAAAGAGAACTTCGCAGTGTTTCCTGGTCTTCTGGAAATTGCAGGCACAGACCCACTGGGTCAAGCAAGCTCTTACTCCATCCTCCTCACTGGTGGGGAGATAGGGACGGGGGAACCCGTCTCCATCAGAGAGTTCTTGGAGAGCCAAGAACTGGCTCTTGGCTCTCCAAGGCCGATGGACGCAATGCCTTAAATCTGGAATTCCAGGTGTCACCAGATTCTTAGAAGCCCAGAAGGTCAGGAGTTCAATCAGATTAAGGGTAAGAGAGCAGAGGAGGTATCTCAAAAATGCAAAGGCCAGGGCTTATAGAAATGACCCACTCAACCTGTTATAGATTAACCACATCCTATCGATCTCTGAATGGCCTTCTAGAAACTCTTGTCACACCTATAAGATAAATGACTTATAAATAGGTAAGACCAGTGATCTGGAAAATCCTTCCCTCTCGTGGCTGGAACCCGAAACTCCCCATGCTTATCTCGAGTCATGAGGTGCACGTGAAACCTCAGACAAAGGACTCACGCATTCCCTGCATGGACCCTGCAAGGGTATGTAAGCTGTAAGGAATATAACCAAGAAGAATTGGCTCTTTGGTGCTGTCAATTCCCACGTGCTCCACCAGCTAATAAATTCTCCTTGCTCTATCCAAGTCGTCTGAGCGTCCAAATTCCTTTGTCAGATGTCCCTTCCTGCAACAGAGGGACTTTGGGGCCAAAGTCAGAAAGCCAAAGGGAAGATTCTAGAGCAGAGGTCTGAATATAAAGAGGCTAAGTGGGTATCAAAACCCAGACCGCAAAGAAGGGGGCTCAGAGAAAAAGGAACTACTGGTCCCATGGGCAAGAGGGACTGGAGAACACACCAGAAGCTCTCCCTGCTATGCCCCAGCCCTCCAGGTGAGAGCCCGTGGTTATCAACACCAGCCAGAACTTCCTGCTTGAAACCTGGCAATAGCACCAAGGTCTCCTTCCTGAAGAAACCAGCTCATTGCTCACAGCAGTTCCCGCCTCGCTCCTCACCCATCACCCATCACCGTATAAGGAGTTACCTGTCTGTTGAAATAGGAAGAAAGGAACCCCCAGTTCTGCCTGCCTCACTCCGCCCTTGTGCCCATCCCCCACCCCCGCCTCCCTCCTCCCTCGGGATCCCAGCAAGCCCTCCAGGTGGGGCACGGAGATCAGGCAAAGGTGTAACCTTTCTCACAGTTCACACATGGAGCCACTTTTGCTATGTGTCACATACACCCTGTGACATCTTGAGGAGCAAGGGAGGTCCCAGGGAGGGACCTAAGCCCCTCACACCCTAATCAGAAATGAGTAGGAGTGCAAGAGGGTTCTTTGCACAGAAAATAAATAAATAAATAAATAAATAAATAAACACAGCAACTGATAAGCAGGGTCCTTTTCAAGATGTAGCCAGAGCCAGTGGCCCTAGGGACCCCCGCTGCTTGGCAAGCCCACCCTCTGCCCCGGGCGCTGTGCGGTCACACCGAGAGACAGCGGCCTCTGCAAACAGGGATGGGGTTTGGCTTCCAGGGAAGATGACAGCCCAGACAAACAGGGGCCAGATGCTTTGAGCGTGGTGGGGAAACCATTCCTTTCTCGGGCATGGGCAGTAGGGACTGGACAGTCCCGGAGCTGCTCAGAGTCCCGCCTGGGACCCGACTCTCTGACCCTGGTCCCTCCCACCCAAGGAGGGCTCCACGTTGAATCAAGAACGGAGAGTTGCCGGAGTGACTCTGGGTGATGGCGAGACTGCTGCTCTGAACCAGTGCTTCTGGGGGCTGCAGGAGAGTCGGGTTATTCGGGGGCCTCTGGGGAGGCCCTAGACGAAAGAAGGAATTGAACTGATCATCTGCCCCAAAGCAGCTGTGTGTGCGCGTCCACGTGTGCACACGTGTGCATGCGTGTGTACATGCACGGTGTGTGTGTGTGTGCACGTGTAGCGTGTGCGTGTTGATGCATTCGCTAGGTTTTCCTGGTTACAAAGAACCGAGACTTTGCTTGAGCTGCTTCTCGCGGTCACTGTGAACTTGCAAAGGACAGGCCACTGTGAGGACCCCACCCGTCCGTGGGAGGAAGTCCCCCTGCATCGCGTCTCTCCCGCCCTGGGAGAGAGGGTCCACAGGACAGGTGCTGCGAGGCTCACCTGAGAATTACAACAACCAAAGTCTAAACCACGTGGACCTGAAGAAAAACCAAGAAACAGAGCCACCCCACGGAGGAGCGCGAGGAAGCCGCGTGGAGACAGACTCCCCTGGGACCAGTGCTCGGGGCTGGGGTGCTTCCGCTCTGGGCTCTGCCACCCGCACGACCGTGGCTTTGCGGTGCTCCCCTTCTCAGGTACCATGGGGCTTCTAGCTTCTCGTTTCTGTGTGAAAATAAGGACGAGGTGGATTTTCCATGAAGCTGTCAGAGCTAAGACATCAGCATCCCTCACCTGATTGGCTCCTTTCGAGGCTCTATATCAAAGCCCGTATTTATAATTTAGGGTCCTTTTTCCTAAAAAGGAGCCTCGATGCTGTATAATCTTCACGCCTGTGGCAGGGTCTATTCACCCTGAGTCTGACCATGACCTGTGACCTACTTTCCCCAAGAAAAGGCAGCAGAAGAGAAGCTGCGTCATTTCGAACCTCAGCCTGTGGCGGTCTCCCGCGTTTGCTCTCACTCTCTCTCTCTCTCACGCACGTCTGCTTCTGCCGTGAGAACACACGGGCGAGCCGGCAGATGGATGGAGGGACAGGTGGAGCGGAGCCAAGCGGCACCCGCCAACAGCCAACCAACCCCCAGCACCCAAGGGAGCCCAGGAGAAACCAGAAGGACCATCCAGATTAAACCGCCGATTCACAAACTTGTCCGGTGTCACTGAGTTTGAGACAGTCCATTGCAACATCCCTGCGGCAACAGAAAACTACGAGGTCACACAAACCCTAGGCCCACCCTCTAGCAGCTGCCTTACCTTCCTCTTTGTGTGGCTTCATTGGACCCCTGGATCCTCTCTGCCCTCTGACGTCGCCTGGCAGCTGTTCACCACTTCCTCTGATGCAGTTCAGATCAGAACAGATCTGGGACCAACAGAACCATCTGTGGCCTGCGTTTTAAAATAATTAATCGGTCCAAAGAACAAAAGCAGTGTATATTCATTTTAAGACAATATATTGTCAACTACAGATAAGATTTAAAAAAAAAAAAGATTTAATTGCCTTAATCTCACCCCTTTGAGGGGATTCCTTGTAACGCTAAGATTCACCCTTCCATCTTTTTTTTCTCTTCTTGCAAAAACACACCGTTATTTCCGAAATCAAGCAAAGTCACGAAATGTGTCGTACGTACGAGCTCACGTCACTCGTTGCTCAACAGATTTTCACTGCAGACAACCCTGTCTCCTTGGGGGAAAGATGTCACCTAAACGAACATCATCGAGAAGGAAAGGTTGAAGAGCTTCGGAGAGCCAACTCACGTTTCTTTGGGGTGGACACGTATCCGGGATCTGCAGTCCCAAAATCCTCTTGGCTGCCGTGGACTTAGAAAACAACAGACTATCTGTTTTCAGGCCGCCATCTGTTCGCAGGTGACGGAGGGCTGGTTTCCAAAGGGCTGGTTTAGCTGAGTCTCTCCCACTCTGGATTAGAGATCCCTGCGGGCGCTCTCTCCCCAGGGGCTGAAAGCACATTTGGCATATAGTAGATGCTCAATGAATAATAGATGGGGAAAAAAAATGAATAAAAGAAGGAACTATTGTCATTCTTCCCCTGGCCCTGGACGCTCTGTGAAGAAGCTCTGTCTCGCACCTGCGAACCAGTCGTAAACTTGAATTGTTAGCGATCGCTCCTGCACCTTGCGGTCCCCCGCCCACGATGTGCTCTGCTCCCTATTTTTGTAGTTATCACCTTGAATCCCAACTAGAGGAATCTAGAGGAAAGGTGATGTTAATTCCACTTTTCATATTTAAAAAGAAAAAAAAAATCAAGGCTCAGAGAGCAGGTAACGTGTCCAGGGTCACATGGCTAGTAATGGGCAGAGCCGGGATGCAGCCCCTCGCCACACACGGAGTTAACCCTTTGAAGACAGAGAAGGTGAAAAGGCTGTTCGATTTTCAGAACGGAGGTTCTATCCCCTTCACCACCTGCCCCTCAGGTATATCTGAGATGTGTGATTCTTGCTAAAATGGACAGAGAGGAATAATTCCCATTCAGGCTCTCGCTGCCCAGAGAGCTTGATCTTTTTTTTTTTTAAAGCCATAATGAGTGGGCTAGATCTGTTTAGAAAAATTTAATCGAGCATTTGTTCAGCCAGCAAGATGCAGGCGTTGTCCCCAGCAAGATGCAAGGGTCTTCTGATTACAAAGCGATGTGTGTCCATTGCAGAAGAATAATGAAACACAGAGAACACAAGTGCATTTTTGTCTCCCCTAATCCCACCACGCCGAGAGAATCACCGTTAAATATACATATGTGTGTCATGACCGGCCTTTTGTTCTGCATTTATCAGGCCTCCTTAATACAGAAAAGTACACAAAGAAAAGAAGGCTAATAATGCCTTCTCTGAAATACCATGAGTCAATGCTGTGGGGTAGGAAAGCTAATTTTCCCTCCTACCCTTTGAGCTGCTTCTGGCTGGACTAATAACTAAAATCAACATGATACAGATTCACAGGAGAAAACAACCAAATTTATTACCTATATACGTAAAGGGTGGGGGCGGGTCCATAAGAATAGGAGACCACTGCACAGATGGAGCAGTTATGTCTTCTATGTCACCTTGAGCTAAGGAGCAGGGGCAATTGTAATCTGGAATTTCAAAGGGCAGGGAGGCCGTTTGCATCGAGATAGAAAAGCAAATATTTGGTACATAAATGTTTGCTGGGACATCTTTAACAATGGGATACAAAGAGGACTCTGATCCAACAGACCTTTCTACGTTCCTCACTGTCTATCCCACTTAGGTTACGTTGTTAAACTACAGTTATCTGTGTTGGTATCTCGTTTCTGGAGCAGGTCCTTCACCTACATTCTTTTAGGCAGTTAGTAGGGAGGTCAAAGGTTCTCCTTGAGTCTTTCATGTCTTAAGAATCACCGGCTTAACATAATCAATATCCCAAAAGGCGTATTTTAGGGTGGCAGACTCTGCTTCTCAAGACCTTTTTTAAAAGGATAAGGCAAGCAATTGTTTTAAAAAATATAGAGAGAGAAATGAAAAGTAAGAGTCTTCCTCCCAGCCCCCACCTCGCCACCGCCCGAACCCCAGAGGTCACCCCACTGTCAGCCTCCGCGGACTTCCTGGAAGCGGTGTGTGCACAGCCAGCATGTACGCCTAAGCCGAGGGCACGGGTCCTCGCACGAGCATGCCTCTGC
>PVKZ01008884.1:0-13535 GCA_004027375.1 Macroglossus sobrinus
ACGGAAGGCTCCACGTCACCGCAGCCTGGGACGCCAGGCCTCCCCCCTTCTCCCCTGCAGCCCCGCAGCCCCCGCCCCTCCTGGCCAGGCCCTCGGTCCAGACCAGAAGGGACGCGCCGGCCGCAGAGCCAGAGGCCGGCCACGGTCTGCCCCGCGGCTCCGTCCGCCTCCTCCTGCCGCCTCCGGGAGCCCCTGGCTCCCCCGCAGCCCTTGACGGGCCCTCCCGTCTGGGCCCCTGTCCCCTTGGTCCCCGAAGCACTGTGGCACGACACCAGACCACAGTGCTGCTCGTCCCCCCAAATCTGAGCCCCAGAGACCACAGCTAGGCCCTCTGGGAACACACCCCAGCCTGGCCCCCCGCTCAGGGGGCCGGGCAGGGGAGCAGAGGCGGCCTGCGCGGTGTGCGGCCGGGGTCAGAGCATATCCCAGCCCCGCCACACCCCACAGCCTCACCAGCAGCGTCGCTGCGCTGACGCCGAGCCCCACGCGGAGCTGGGCCCGCTGGGAGCTCAGTGTGAAGGACCCCCGACTTGCCCCGCCCCAAACCCCGCCTGCCCCGCCCCCAACCCCCACCTGCACAGCCCCGCCTGCCCTGCCTCAAACCCCACCTGCACCGCCCCGCCTGCCCCCTGCTCCCACGCCCCGCGGGCTCCAGCTGGGCTGGATGAGTATGTCTGCTGCCACGGCTCGGCTCGGGTGAGGCAAGGGCAGTGTTGGGCTGCACCCTGCCGTCCGGGGAGCAGATGAGCTCTCCAGAACTTTCCATGCCACACGAAGCCGGGCGCTCGGATCTCTGCGGAGAGCCCAGCGGCAGCGGCCTCAGAGGCGGGTCTGGGGGGGGGGGAGGCCGGATCGCAGGAGGAGCTGCGGCCAGGGAGGCCCCTGCGAGGACAGGGCCATGAGGGGGTCCCAGGAGGCCTGAACCCTGACTTGGGCAGAAACTTCCACCTGCAGCCCCACATCCTGCGAGGACAGCTTGGCCTGGGGTCAGGCCCTGGGCATCTGCCTTGCGGGGGCGGAGCCAGGGTGGGGAGAGGTGGGGGGAGGGGCGGGAATCAGGGTGGAGCCCCAGCTGGCCTGGCGGAAGGAGTAGGTCTGGCCAAGACGACAGATGGATGCAGATGTGGACCCTGACCCTGTGCAGGGAGGCGCCCTGGGGGGTTATGGCAGGCTGGAGCTGGGCCTTAGAAGTAAGGCCAAGCCCCGCCCACTGGAGGGACGTGGCCCCGCCCCCAAGCCGGCAGGAAGCAGACTCTGTCCCTCTCCCTAGGGATAAGGAACTAACTCCCTCGGGCGCAAGGAGGGCGGGAGACCGAGCCCTGACACCTCCCACCCGGCTCTGTCCCTGGGAAGGCTCTGTGGGGCCGGACAGGAGCCTGGGGCCACACAGAGGGGCCTCCCCCCCCCAGAGGCAGGACAGCCCCCAGCCAGGATGCTGGGGGCGCAGGCAGCACCTGGCTCAGCGCCTGCACTCTGGACAGAAGTTGGCTCTGGCCATGGCCCTCGATGGCATCCACGGTGTCTCGCACGGCTGCGTCCAAGCTGGCCGAGGCGACGTACTCCAGGCTCAGTGCCTGCCATGTTTTCCTGTGGGGGAGGCAGCAGAAGGGACCCGTGGGGCCCATGCGCAGCCCCTGCTGCATGGCCCCCCACCCCCGGGTGCCCCCACCCCGTGCACCCCAGGCAGATGGGAAACAGACGCCCCCCCGCCCGTGTCTGTTGCCGCTCGTGTCGGTTGCACCCGCTTGCTTTTTCCTAAGTGAGAACCTCTCTCCCTCGAGGCGGCCAGTGTCATCGGCACCCGGCGTCTCCCATACAGAATCGTCATCTGTACCTCTGGAAGGGGGCAGTGTCCTTCCCCCTTTTCCACCGTCCACAGGGGTCGGCCCCCGGGGTCTGGAGCCCGCCAGCACGGCCGGGGACCCTCGGGGGACACACCTGAGGATGCCACAGTTGCCCAGCACGTGCAGCTCGGGGAAGGTCTCAGCGCCCGTGTTCTGGAGGAAGCAGGTGACCTCGGCCTGGTACCTGCGTGCGAAGGTGGACGTGTCCTCCCCACCCACCTGGTGCGGCCAGGCAGGTCGGCACCCCGCCCGCCCCCCGCCCTCCAGACGGCTCCCCGTCCCAGAATCACAGGCGTGCACGACGTAACCGTGATGTCACAGCGCAGCCAGGGGCCACGCGGGCTGGCTGCGTGCCGGGCGTGGGGGCCGAACGCTCCCTGAGGCTTTTTCCATTGAGCGCTCTCAGCGACCCTCTGCGGTAGATGCTTCGGGAAGGGGACGGGTGCGGGTTTTCCCGCGGTCTAGGATTAGGGGTCTGGGGGCTGCACCCGGAGGCCCGCTCTCCCGCAGGCTGGAGAACCAGGGCCAGGGAGGGCCTCTTGCCTTGGGCGGGGCAGGGCAGGGCAGCGCCCCCGCAGCCCAGCTGGCCCCCGGGGGTCCGGGGGAGGCCTGGGGGTGCCCACGCCCCACCTGGGCCACTGTAGCTGCCC
Source organism: Macroglossus sobrinus (assembly GCA_004027375.1). Classification (NCBI taxonomy): domain Eukaryota; kingdom Metazoa; phylum Chordata; class Mammalia; order Chiroptera; family Pteropodidae; genus Macroglossus; species Macroglossus sobrinus. The sequence goes on from PVKZ01008884.1 coordinate 2,495, forward strand.
CTGGAGCAGAGCAGAAAGAGGGTGGGAAGTGCACACCCCGCTCCCCAAAGGCGAGAAAGAAGGGGTGCCCTCGGCAGTCTGAGCCCCAGAACACAAAGCAGGGGCTCAGACGGGCCACCCAGGGGCGTTTCCGTAAACAGAGGCGGCGTCCCCACCCCCATCCGGGCTGGGGCGCCCGCCTCGGCCGCAGGGCTCCAGGGAGCACCCAGAGATCGGTGACCCCACAAACAATATTTCTAAAACTCAAAATCAGTGCAAAAAAAATCTGTGTGGAGAAGGGGAGGTCGACATGGAAGGCAAATGTAAATGTTTCTTCCATTAAATAAATTAATGAATGAATCGAAAATAGGTAAGTTAATTAATTAAACTCTGTGACGAGCAAAACACCAAACGGTGGCTAAGGGCAGGCTGTGGCCCCCGCTTTGACGACCCCCTGCCTGAGGTCCCCCAGTCCCAGCCCCGCGGCAGTCCGGAAGCCACGGTCCCCATGATTCGTTCAAATGGGGTAAAATCTAGACTTCAGTCCTCCACGGGCCCGACACCGCAGCCCCGGCCGGCGCCTCGCGTGGGACGGCGCTGACCCGCGGCGGCTGCCACCGCCAGGGACCCAAGGCCAGCCCACCCTGCCCCATGCAGGCGACCAGCCCAAGGCCCTGTGGCCAGCCCGGCGGGGCTCGGTCAGCACTCGGCGGGGGACCGGCCGCTGGGGCCAGCCAGCCGTGGCTCCCCGTGTGTCCGGGGGCCACCTTGCCACGTACCTCTCCAGGAACTTTAGAAACCTTTCCAGAACCATGGCCTGAACCCGGCCGGCGACCGGCGGCCCGACGTGTCGCACCGAATTGATGGTTTCGTCCAACAGCTGTCAGTCAGAGCGAGCAGACTCTCAGGGGACACCAGGGCCCGTCACAGCGCCAGTGGCCACTGGGACGACGTGACCCTCTCCAGCGTCAAGCCCATCCCAGTTGTCCCTCCCTCGTGTCCCCAGGCACACTGTCCTCGCTCAGGGAACCGGGAGTCTGACCTCCGTGCCGCACGGGGGGGCCCCCACGCCGGGCAGCGGCTTAGCCCCTCCCCCCACAGCCCAGGCCAGGCCGGGAGGTGGGGGGAAGAGGCCGGGGCCCTCGGTGGGCTCAGAGGTGCGGACGGGCCCTCGCTCACCTGGTAGAGCTCGAGGAACGTGTGGTAGGGGGACGTGGCCAAGCTCCTCCACTCGCAGACCAGGACGTTCTCCAGGTGCTGCGTCAGCGCTTCCTGCCGGAGACACAGCAAAGGGAGCCCCTGTGCCGCGGCGCTCGGGGCGGGGGGCAGCCAGGTCCGGCCCCTCTGCAGCGAGGGCTGGTGCGCCCCGATGCGGACAGGTGAGGAGCGAGGCCTGGGAGCCCTGCCGGCCAGCCGCCTGACACCCCCTGTCCACAAAATCCCTCCTTACACGGCCCCTGCCCTGCCCGGGCGGCCGGGGAGACCTTCCTGGCAGGGCGACGGCTCCCCGTCGTCACCCGCTCACTCACTGGGGGGGGCAGTGAGCCCCCTCCTCTCCTGGGGCACCCGCGGCCGTGAGGTGCTCGTGAGCTGACAGGGGCGGCCGGACACCCAGGGTGGGCACACAGGGTGGGCACACAAACCACCAGGGCTGACGAGGCCTTGGCCAAGCACCAAGGGGTCTCCCTGGCCCGTGGGGCCCAGGGCTCTGGAGTGCGAGCCCTCAGGCCCAACCACAGGCGATGACAAGGCGGTGACAGGCTGTGACAGGCTCACCGGGGAGCTGCCATCTGCGCCCCAGGCCTGGTGCGTGGCCCTGCACGGTCTTGGGGGGGGGGTCACAGGCCCCTGCTCTGGGGTCTGCTCGCCGGGCCCTTGGCGAAGGACACCTGACCCCACTGCGACTCAGCCCTCAGTGCTTTCCCATCCACAGCCCCCCAGAGCCCCCTCCCCACGCCCGTCCACGTGACCGCGGGAACCCGCCCCGGGTGTGGGCGCCCTGGGCAGTGAGGGTCCCGACGCCACGCTGGCCTCTCGCTGACACCCACCACCCGGGACAATCCGAAAGGCCACTCTGCCACTGTCGTGCTGCCCGCCGTCCGAACTGGCCACCAGGACAGCTGGACAGCCGGCCGCTCAGCGCAGCCCGCGACCGTCGTGAGCAGACGCGCAGGCAGCGACAAGCCCCGTCTCCAGCCCGGCCCAGACCGCGGCTCCCGGCTTCGAGGAGAGCCGTGAGGGACAGCGGGCGCTCTCCCGGGTGCTCAGGGGTGGCAGGGCCCTGAGCTGGGCGAGCGCGTCGGGTCGGCAGCCAGGGAGAAGGCTGGGGGCACTTATGTGCCAGCTTTTGTAAAATCCCAGCTAAATCGATACCTTTCCTCTCCCTTAGTGTTATCGTAGAGGGAGGCTTCCAGGGCTGTGAGCCAAGAAGGGCAGAGGGCGGCCCCGCCCCCTCGGCTGTTGACGCGTCTGTGCCTGAGGCCAGGCTTGTCACGGGAGGAGCCGCTGTTAGAAATGCTCGCAGCACAAAGCTGCGATGTCCCCACGAGTCCTGACCGTTTGCCGTGGGCTCACGGAATGCTCGGCCCTGGGACACCTGGCCCAGCGTCCCCCTCGGCGGCGGCTCTGTGGCACACCTCACGCCTCCCCTGAAGCTCCCTGGTACATCCTTCCCGCTGATTGCGGTCAAGGGCAGGGTCAGCGCCCAGCGCCCAGCCCCGGTCCCAGGGGTGGACCAGGCTCTGGCTCAAGCCCCCCACCTCACCCCACTCCGGGCGCGTTCCAGCTCCTCCCCCAGACGCAGGCACAGGGGCCTGGGTGGCACCCGCGCCGGGCCGGTTACCTGGATCAGCTCCACCAGCGTCTTTTGCACCTGGGACATCCAGGTGACAAACACCAGCTGGTTCACGGGGCTCTCTGCCTCGGGCTCCGGGGCAGGAACAGGTGCGCCCAGCATTGTCTCCCTGCTGGGTGTGAAGGAGCCGTGAGGGCCGCAGCACCGTGCCAGGGGACGGCTGGTGTAGACGATTCCGTGTGGCACACAGACCGAGATGCACACACTCCCCTCACACACACAAACACACCGGAACATACGCGCAAACTGCAGAGCAAGCTCGCTGACACACGCCCACATACATCCACACGAACACACACGCGGGGGCGCGCGGGGTCCCCAGGCCCGGCTAAGTCCCCGCTTCCCTGACACCACGCCCCGCCCGGTGGTCCCTCCCACGGCCTCCGTGTTGACCTCAGCCCCGCCGGCGAGGCAGCGGCACCACGCAGCCCCCGCAGGACTCACCCCCGCCACCCGAACAGGGCGGTCTGGGCCCAGAAGCACAGCGTGGAGCAGCTCTCCCAGTGGTGGCAGGAGGACAGGACCTCGGCCAGGCGGCCGAGGAGGACCTCCTGGAAGCACATCGCGTAGACAGACCCGAGGCGGGGCCCCAGCCGGCCGGCCCCCTGGGGCCCCAGGCCCCGTCCCATGGCCTCGTCCAGCGCCTTCAGGTAGGGGCCCAGCTGCTCCCTGGGGTCCCAGGCGGGCACGCGGGCCTCCGCGTCTCCCCGCAGCAGCCCCTCCAGATGACAGCCCCAGGCGGCGACGCCCCCGGTCCAGAGGGCGCCGCCCTCCGCCCTCCGCAGTGCGTCCTGCGCCCACTCGACGGCGTCCGCCACCGACTGCAGCTTCCGCCCCAGCTCCCTGCCGGGCCTGGCGTCGCCCAGGGCCTGCTGCACCACCTGCCACATGCCCCGGGCCACAGCCTGGTACTGGGAGCCGCAGGCCGGCCCGTCCTGCTCCGCCGACGAGACGCTCAGGCAGGCTTCCCGGAACCACCCCTCCTGCACCAGCTGTTGGAAGTCTGGAAGAGAGAAGCCGGGGACAGGTGGCTCGGAGGGACCGGAGAAACGGGGGTCAGGGGCGCTGGGCCGGGCACCTGCACGGGGGAAGGGCCCATCTCTGCAGAGCCCATCCGCCGGGGGAACCAGCAGGACGACGAGACGGCCGGGGACGGGAGCCCGGGAGGCCGGCGAGGGGCGGAGGCCACGGTGGCCCGCTGCGGTCGCCGGAGACGGGTGAGCCCTGCACGGCGTCACCCTCGGAGCTGAACACCCTGGCCCCGGCTGGGCCTCCGAGCTCCCGGGCCCTTCATCAGCCGTGGGGTCACCCCAGCACCCCGAGATTACAGAGGCACGTCCCCCCCAGAGGCTCAAGGACGGGGTCCAGAGAGTTGGCAGAGAACATTCTAGCATAGTTGTTCTCAGCAGGGCCCCCTGAGGGCTCGTGCGAGCCCCAGTTGGAATTTGATTTTCCGAGAGGTTCCCAGGGGTGCCATGGGTGCCGGCCCTGGGGTCACACAGTAGCACAGGGCGGCCCACGCCCCGCCTCCCTCCACAGTTAATAGGTAGAGCAGTAGGTAATAGATAGATACATAGATAGAAGAACCGATGAAAGGTAAATTGATGGATAACACGGATGGTAGATAAAGGACAGGGACAGCAATAAAAGATAGATCACACACACGGGCACGGACGGGCTCACGGCCTGCCTGCCCCTCTCTCGGGGCGCCTCGGGCTCCCTGGGCTCGGCCCCTTCCGCAGACAAAGGCATCGGCCCAGGCGTGGGCCGCAGCCGGAAGCAAAGCCTCTGAGATGTGGCTCCCGGGCCCTCTCTCCAGAAGTCCGTCGGTCAGCACGCCCGGCGCTCCGCGGGACACCGACCGGTGAATGGAGGGAGGTGGCCCCCCGCCCCACCCCAGACGGGGCGGTGGCCTCCTCGCAGTCCCCTCGGCTCTCTCCTCCAAGCAGAGGCCGGTCGAGCCTGGCACCAGGGCCGCCTGACTGAGCCCACGGGGTGGCTCTCGAGGGACCAGGCTGAAATCCTCACGCGGGGGGGAGCTGGTGGCAGCTCGTTAGCCAGCACGAGGGGACGGCGCCCTGGCCAGGGAGGTCCCAGGGAGGGAGTCCCTCTCTGCTGTTCCCGAGGCTGCGGCACCCCGTCCAGCCCCCCGTGCTGGCTGTCGTCCCCTGCACACCGTTGGGCCCCATCCTTCAAGCAAACGTGGCCATTGCCAGTTCTTAAGCGCGGGCGTCATTCTCTATGCTTTTCTGAATGTCCTCAAGTTCTCAGACATGAACAAAGGAAGTCCGTGTCATGAGTTGAACAGTGTCCCACCGAGATTCACATCCTCCCGGAAACCCTCACAGTGCGCCCCTGCCCAGAAACGGGGTCGCTGCGGGTATGAGTAAAGGTGAGGTCCTTAGGGAGAGGGGGGCCCTTCGCCACCGTGACTGGGGTCCTTGTGAGAAGAGAAACCTCAGCATTCAACTGTTTTGGGGGGTGGCTAAGAAGGTTCTGTATCCACTCCTCGTAGGTAGCTCCTTGCTGGGAATGACTAATTAGATTAGACGAGACCGTGGGCTCTGCAGCCCCTGCAGTCTCTGTGCTGTTGCCAGGCTCAGCCCCTGCCCGACCCTGGGTACCATCCCCCCTGACCCCGGGTACCATCCCCCTCCGTCCTAGAGAGGGGCGGTCCTAGAGTGTGGCAGCCACGAGCCACACGCAGCTCCTGAACACTCGAAATGTCCAAATTGAGCTGTGCTGTCAGCGCAAAACACATATGGGATTTCAAAGACTTAGCCGGGGGAAAAAAAAAGAATGTAAAATATCTTAGCGATATGAGTATCGATCAAATACTGAAACACTGAAATACTATATGAGCTCTACTGGGCCAAATAAAATACGTTGCTAAAATTAATTTCACATGTTTCTTTTAGTACAGTGTACGGTGACTGCGAAAACCTTGCAGGGACCTGTGTGGTTCATGCTGTCCCCACTGGGCAGGGCTGTATCTCTGGTGGGGGACTCCTGTTCACCCCACACCAACCCAGCTCCCCTGTGGTGGGGGTCGTGATCCCCCCACCCTGAAACAGAGAAGCCCCGAGGGACCCTGGGCTCCCCAGCTCCACAGGGACACCGCTGTGTTCAGAAGGCTTCTCGCAGGGACAGCGGGCTGGCCCGGCGGGGCCAGCATCAGACATGAGAGTCGCCACCGCAGCCACACACGCCCGGACGCTCAGGTGACGACAAACTGGCCCCACCAGCGCCCACCACGCCCCATGCGGGCCTGTCATGCTGTGGACAGCTCGGTCATTCCAGGCCAGCTGACCGTCTTCCTGCGTCAGGGGCCAGAGCAGGTGTCATGGGAAAGGAAGGACAATGACCCTGGAGAAGTGACTGTGCTGGCAGGGATGGCCCGAAGCCACCATGCCCAGGACTCCGAGGTCTGGGGACTCCCCTCAAATATCCTGCCCGCTGTGAATCCGCTGATAAGTGCTTGTTCCTTCTGGGACGATGTCAGTCTCTGTCCAGACGCCAGATAGGTGAAGGCAGCTGGTGACGCCCCATCCTCCCCCGATGCTGGGCTCCCCAGATTAGAAACACACCAGCTCCTCCCAGCAAACTCCCTCCTCTCCCCACACACAAACCCACTTTGGACCAGAGCCTTAGGAAACGGAGCAGCCCCGGCCCCACTGTCCCACTCAAGGCCCGTCAGCGAGCTTCCCCGAGCACAGGCTCTGCTGGGCCACGGGGACGGAGATGTGGATCAGACACAGACCCCCCCCAACACACAGCCCTAATCTCCCCTCAATCTCCCCTCCTCTCACTCTCGTGGCCTCGAAACTCAGGGCCCAACCTGGCACCAGCTCTGCTTGCCTAGGGTTGAACCTTGACCTCCTCGCGTGCTGTGTGCCCCCGGACAAGTGAGTCAACCTCTCTGAGCCTTTGTTTCGTCCGCTCTGAAACGAGCCGGGCATGGCAATCCACGGCGAGGTGCTCTCACAAGCGAGACGACTGTGGGCTGGTTCATTCTGGGTTGGTCCCCGAATGAATTATTTTTTTAAAAATTCTATCCTCTGAGCCCCCACGGGCTCAGCCCCCCAGCCGGTTGCAGGGTGGGTGGTGGTTGTGAACAAGCCAGCCCCCCTCAGCCTGTGGGGTCCTCCAGGGTTAGGAAGGAAGCATCTTATTCCTCTGCCTGGTCCCCTCCAGCCATCAGAGTGACACCACGAGGGGGACATGCAGCGAACAGGGAAGGAAGGGAGGAAGGAAGGAAGGAAGGAAGGAAGGAAGGAAGGAAGGAAGGAAGGAAGGAATAAACGAGCAGAGGAATGAATGAATGAACAGAAGCACCCGGTGGGAAGCAGGGTGAGGGCACGCTGCCTGCGCCGAGCGTCGGGCTCGTACCTCCCGAGGCTATTGGGCGTTCTCTGCTCCTCCGGAATTTCCTGCGAACCCTCCTGAAGGGCTCTTTCCACGTCAGAGGCTGGCCTCGGGGCCGCCGTGGGGGCTGCTCCTGCGTCTCCCTGGACAGAATCTGCAGGTCCACGCTGGCCGCGTCTTCTTCCAGCCTGGACGTGGCCCTAGGCCAGCAATTTCTCAGGCTGTATCCGAGCATCCTTCGCCTCTGCCCCATGCAGCCGCCCGGCCCCGCCGCAGGCCGGCTCTGCGAGGCGCTCGGTCCCAGACGCACGCGGGCCACAGTGAGGAGGAGCTGGGCAGCGGCCAGAGAAATGTGCTCTCGCCGAAAATGAGGAAATGGACATCGCTCGGAATTCCCCAGATTTCGCTAACCAGAACTCTCCCTGCAAGTAAGGCTGGGCAGGGCATTCCGTCCGTTCCCCGGACATCTGGGGCTGGCCCCCTGACGGGGCAGAGGTCACGCATGTAGGCGGACCCGGGGGGCCACCGTCACCGCCGCCGCCTCTGCCGTTGAACGTGAGAATGAGCTCTGGTCGGCGTGTTTAAAAGCCTATCCTTCAAACAGAAATGACTCACAGCTGTGATTTCTTTGTTTTATTTTTTTTTTCTTTTAATTCTAAAACGTGCACAACACAGAGCTGACCCTCGCGGCCGTTGTTACGTGCACAGATCGGGTGGCAGCAGGGACACTCGCTGTCATCTGGCCGTCATCTCCAGAAGCTGAAACTCTGTCCCCCCCAGACACGAGCGCCCCGCCCCTGCCCCGGCCCGAGCACACTGGCTCCGCTGTCGGCCTCCCTGCCCCTGGCGATGGCAGGGACCTCGCACACAGCGTGTCCTCCTGACCCTGGCTTACCTTCCGCAGCGTGACGTCCCCGACGTGCAGTTACGTGGCAGCCGGTGCCAGCGTGTCCTTCCTTTTTCAAGGCTGAGTAGTATTCCATGGTGTGGACGGACCACACCTCCTTTACCCGTCATCTGCCGAGGGACCCCGGGGTCGCTGCCGCCCTTCATCGAGCTGCCGTCCCCGTGTGAGACCCCACTTCCCGGCGGGAGAGAAGGAAGTGCAGCTGCGACTCCGGGAGGCTTCCCGGAGGCGTCCGCGGGACGGTGGCCCCGGCAGCTCGGCCCAGCTCTGGAGAGGATTCCGCTCGGTGTGGCGTCAAGCAGGGACCCTGAGCGTCCTCTCCCGGAGGTGCACCCGTGCTGTCCCGCTGTGGTCGCTGACACCGAAGCTCAGATCAACCCTCGCCCAGCCGGCCGCGCTCACGCCCCGCCCAGGGCACCCCGTGATCACTCGCAGTCTTCCACCCGGACCCCGCGCGTGCCGTGAGCCTCCTGTCACCGCTATGACTAAGGACCACCGCTCAGGGGCCTAAACCACACGCGTTCATCACCCTGTGGCGTCAGAGGCCTGGCACTCCTGCGGCCCTAAGGGACGGTCCCCTTCCCGCTTCCCTGCCACCGGGACGCGTCTGCTCTCCTTGGCTTGCGGCCCCCGCCTCTGGCCTTCAGACCCAGCAACGGGCCTGGCGCCTGTCCGCTGCGACCAGTACTCGCCTCCCTCTTCCCCTGGCGAGGACCCTGCGGGGACATCAGGACTGCCCGAAAACCCAGGCTTAGCTCCCTAACTCCACCTGTGACCTCAGGACTCCTCGGCCACGACGCTCAGGTTGTCACTGGTCCGGGGTAGGACGCGGGCATCCCGGGGGCTGTCTGTCCAGACAAAGCCTTTCCCCTCCTGGGACAGATTCTGGAGACGCTCTCCGATCCCCAGGCCGTCTCACTCACCCGTCCTCGACCCCTCGCCCACCCGGAGTCCAGCTCTTTCCCTGCCCAGGACGCCACAGCGCAACGCCGGGCACCTCGTCCATTCCAGAACATTCCTCTCTTTCTGGGACCGGGCCCAGGCTCCCGGGGACGGTCACTCTGTGATTGTGAGCCCCGCGCGTGGAGAATGACGCACACGCGTGTCTACGTTTCACGAAGAGACACGGAGCGCCCGGCCTGGGGGGTCCCGGCGTCCCCTGCACACACGCGGCGGCCCGCAGCCCCCCACCAGTGCGACACGCGGCTTCCGTCTCGTGCGAGCGCTCCTCCCGGACGATCTCCCTGCCCCTCGTGACAACCCCAGAACGGAGACACCCATCTACAAATGGGGAAACCGAGGCTGGGCGAGGCAAGCGATGCCCCCAGGGGCCCACAGCTGGAAGGTGCTGGAACCAGGGCGCAAACCCCCACCCGCAGGCGGCCTCTGGGGCCACTGCTCCCGTGCGGAATGAGGGGCGATGCTCACGGACCCCGGCTGTCCCTTTTTCCTCATGCAAAGACTTCGGAGCTACAGAGACCGAAGCGTGGTGTGTCCAGAATCCAGAGCCAGCGAGACGCTCCGACAGCCTGCAGGGACACGCTTCCCCCGGTCGGGGCCCAGTCCGCGAGCTCGCAGCGCCCCCAGGGGCAAGCGGCCGGCCCGCAGCCTGGCAAGGCGACGACCGGGGGCGTGTCGCGTCCCACGGGAGGGCGGCGAGTGTGACCAGGACTTGGAATGACGCCCGTCTCTGGTGCACTGCGCCGGGCCGTGCAGGCGCTCGTCGATTCCAGGGTCCCCTGCCTGTGGCACAGGTAAGCAAGTGGCCCCAGACTCCCGCGTCCAGGAGACAAACGAGCATGGGCAGCCCCTGACCAGGCCGTAGGAGGCGGGCAGGGGCCAGGGGCGGGGGGACGTCTGAACAGAGAATGAAAACCCACCAGCTGGGCCGGACCCCAGCAGCAGGAGCCACCACCCCTGAAGGCCCCTGTCACAGCACGGCCTGCCGAGCGCCTGTGAACGGACCCGCACCAGGCTCAGGCCGCTGTGGACGGCGCCGACGGGCCCCAAAGGCAAGCATGACAGGCTGGCCGGACGCCCGCTCAGGGCCACCCCCTCCCCGAAGGCTTCTGTTTCCTTTAGTGGGGAAGCGTTTTGCTTTCGGTTTTGCCCTCTTCCTGTCATTCTGCAGTTTCTCGGAAACCACAGGAACGTTCTGGCTGCCTTCGCGGGGTCAGACATCTGAGACGCCCACATCTGAGACGCCCACGACCTCGCGAGCTTCCAGCCCCCAACACAACTGCCCCTCCCAGGGCACGAAAGCCACCTCTGCTGACGCACGCCCGTCTGCTTCCCTGCGCCTGCACCGAGTTCTCACGGCCCCAAACGCGTCCCTTCCTCTTCCCTAAAACGCTTTGGCGACCCCCCCAAACGGCCCCCCTAAACCTCACATTCTCCCAGGGCCTCCGATCTGAGGCCGCTCAGCTGGGCTGCCCCTCCCCGGGCAGGCGCTGGGCTGTGCCCTCGCGAGGATGAAGGGACCTCGAAGTCTCGGATAGCCTGCCAGCCGCCCCTCTGTGCCGCCCACCCCGGCACCCCAGGCCTCGGGCTACGGCTGCGTCCGCCCACCCTCCACACTCACTCCCCCACCCCAGCCCCCAAGACGGGGACAAAGCAGCCTGCTGTGCACCCCGTGGCCCGCCTATCCCCCCTCCCCGCCCAGCGTCCCTCTTTCCAAAGGCGGCAGCTGGGCGAGTCTGACCCCAGGTTCCGCAGGTGACATTTTCAGTAGACGAAAGGTGACGTCAGTTTAGAAGGTCTCGCATCCAGGCGGCTGCTTTGGTTTTCTCGTTAGCCTGGGAAGGGCCACGTTTCCGCTGGAAAAGTCACTCCTTGGGCCCTGCCACCTGAGGCGGCCGGGTAGTGGCAGGAGGCAACAGCCCAGGCGGCCAGGTAGTGGCAGGCGGGAACAGCACAGGCGGCCGGGTAGTGGCAGG
>PVKZ01008885.1:0-13509 GCA_004027375.1 Macroglossus sobrinus
ACGCCCCGCCCTCAAACTCCCCATGCCCCGCCCCCCGGACGCCCCGACGCCGCCGCACCTTGTCCCTCAAGTGATGCTCGGCGGCTTCGATGTTGAGCGGGTCGTCAAAGTTCAGAAGATCCTTCGAGAGAGAGACACTCACGGTAAACCACAGACTCTGCTCTGCTGTTACGAGTCGTTTCATGAACCAGCTCTGAAGCCTAGCGACCTGCACAACGTGACGGGGGCCCAAGGCGCCCCTGCGCTCCTCGGCCCCTGCACCGGCGCCGGGGACACGAAGGCTCATCACGGCCGTGAGGACGACAGGCAGGAAGTCATGCTCAGGCCTCGCCACTCCAGAGGGACACGTCACTCACACGAGAAAGCCCCAAAGAGACACGGACTGAGGCCAGGGGAAACCTGTCCCTAGGGGCTCCCGGCGGAGGTACTACTTCCCGGGGAGACCGGGGGACGCCCTGAAAGCAGGAAGTCTCTGTGCTGCTCGCATTACAGCGGACATCGGATGACAAAGCAACGGGAAGTGGGGACTCGGAGTCCAATTTTGAGACTGCCGAGTTTTAAATCGTGCTGAGTGAGGACAAGAACAAGAGCGCTGTGGCCACTCCAGGGCCGGAGCGGGGACGCCGTGCCCGCGGCCCCGCCTGCCCAGGATGCCGCTCAAAAGGCGCCCGTTCCCATCTCACCGGCCCCGACTCATCAAAGCTCAACAGAGGGGGGGTCCGGGTGGACGGGTGCTGAGTCCACCCCGGGTCGTCCCTGACGTGACACTACAGACACGCAGTCAGGGGACCGAGAAAACCAGGAAGCACTTGGGGTGTCGGTCAACATACTTACAGTGAACAGAGAGTTCAATCCCCAGACGACGTCCTGAAATGCAGAAGAAGACCGGGTTCAGGCTGCTGTGCGCGCCGAGAAGCTCGTCCCGAACCCCGGTGCCACCTCCCTGCAGGAGCTGCGCTCCCCGGAGACAGAAGACGAGCCTGCCCCAGTCTGGGCCGAGTCCGGGAGGGCAGGGCCGGGCCTCCCGCCGAGGGCCCCCCGCCGGCCATGGGCGGCGTCTGCACCCAGCCCGTGCTCGCCTGACACGGCCCAACGTGGTCCCCACTTCCGAAGTCACCCTGAGAACAGTGCTGCCCCCTGGGGGCCGGGAACAAGCGAATCCCCCGTCCCACTGGGTCTCAGCATTTTGCTCCAGTTTCTTCAAAAATCAAGGGAGACCAACCTTCTTAAAAATTCGAAGATCAGAAATCCCCACGAAAATCAAAGGGAAACCAGTGTCCTCGGGAGGGACTGGCGAGCGTGTGCGGCTCGATCGCAGGTCTTTCCTGCCCCCCCTCCACCGGCCGCCAGCCTGTCCTCCTGAGGGCGGCGCTCCTGTGACACCCCGGCACACGGCGGCTTTAACTAACTGCCCCTTGTTCTCTCATCCATCCGTCCCTCCGTCCCTCCGTCCATCCTTCTGGCGTGAGCCAGGCTGGGGCTGGGCCTGTGTTCCCAGAGGACGCCCCAGGGAGGGGGACGTGGGCACGAGGATGGCAGGGGGGTCACCTTCCAGGTGGAGGGACAGCTGTACGGGAGCTAAGTCCCAAGAGGGCCGGACACGTCCAGAGCGTGGCGAGAGGACTGGCCACGCTGCCCATGGCCAGAGCCCATGGCCAGAGCCCACACCCGAGCGGACACGGTCACAGCTGCACTAGGCCGGCAGTGTCCTCTGACTCTGCGACCTCCCTCCCGGGGTCCCGGCCCCAGGTGCCTACTCGGCCACGGCCGACACCTGACTGTACTTTCCCGCCAGGAGGAGGGGTCCGGCCCCAGGTGCGCCGTCGCCCAGTGCGTGCTCCCGTGCGGGGCTGGGACGGCCCCGGCCCTGCTGGGCCCTTCGCCCTCAGACTCCTTGCGAGCAACAGAAGACATCCCGCCTCCCGGCCTCTCCCCAGAGCTGGGGAGCGGGGAGGGGCGGTCTCCGAGGGAACCAGTAAGAAGGGGGCGGTCTCTGGGGACGAACCAGTAAGAAAAGTCTGGAGAAGCCACAGCTGGTGGCCTCGTGTGGGCACTGGTGACGTGTGCCCCAGAAAATTGAGCCTATGTCGTAGAAGCATCTGAGGCCATTCAGTTAGTCCCCCAGGAAGGGGTGCTCCCCTCGGGGCACACCTGGCTGCTGTCCTGCCACCCGTCTTCTGTCCAGGGTAACTCAGAGGGGACATAAAGTCACAGCCGCCCTTTCTTTCCCACCATTCCTGGTCACTATCCTCACCTTTAAGGGTGAGATGACTATAAAAGTCGGGGACAAAGGGACATAAAGCAGAAACTAAATTATCTGGAGCACAGACAGTAAGGACGGGGGACAGAGGAAGTGGCCTGATGGTCCCCTCCGCTGACAAGAACCTGGTGGAGGACGTCACCAGGCCGGGGCTGGCTGAGCAGTCCCAGGCGTGGGCGGCGGGGCGCGGAGGAAGCCGGGCGTGCCGGTCACGGGGTGGACAGAGCGGAGGGGAAGCCGCTGTTCTCGCAGGTGGCTGGAGAGCGAGAGGCCCGGGGCGGGCCGCGGTCAGAGGCGGCGCACGTACCTTTAGCGTCCTCGTGGGAGCCCAGCCCGTGCCGTCAATCGAATGTTCTCGCAGTAAACTGAAACACAGACGGGCAGGCGGTCAGCAAGGCGCAGCGCCGGGCAGCGGGGGACAGGCGCTCCGGGCGTGCGTCCTGCCGTCGGGAGCTGTCTCCTCACGCCACTCACGGCCCCGACCCGCCGTCTAGGCCAGGGCTGGACTCGCGCTGAGTCCAAGCTCCCGTGTTAGCCCTACGCACGGCCCACACGGGCCTTTCACCCCGATGGCCATGGAGGTTGGAGCCTGGGCTAGGCGCGCCCCACACGGAGCACCGAAGGGCACGGGGCAGCCTGCGGTAAGGGCTGAGGGCACTCGGAGCTACGTGTGCGTCAGCTCCGTCAAGCCTCGCGACCCGGCAGGGAGCGGACGCCCTCCCCTCCCTGCCCTGCCCTGCCAGGCTAACACAATGTCCCGGATGGCGCCGACCCGAGGCAGGGGGCCACGCTCGGGGACACAGCCCCGGCTCCGGCGGTCCGTGGCCTCGGCGCTGAGCTGGACCCGGGTCGTTTCCATCACTGTGAACACACCTCAGACACGCCCGTGTAAACGCTCATCCCACACTTAGAAAACTCGTTACCAAGTTTCCTTCCGGCTAAAACTGAGTCTGGCTTCGCGGATGGCACCGTGCTGGTGCTGTGACCGGTTCCGATGGGACCTGTCACCGCGAGCTGCTCCCTGCCCACTGCACCTCCTGCGAGCCGCCTGCCTGCTGCTGAAGCTCACCTGCCCGTGGCCTGTCCACCTGCTCCACGCGGGCCAGCAGGACAGTCACAAACGGCGGAACCTGGCCGATCTCTTTCGATTTTGTGTTTTGGGGTTTTTAATCTTAACCCGGCTAAATCGATCGACTCTCCCCGAAGGTGTATGGCTCTGGGCGGAGGCTAACACGGGCTAAACCCATCGTACTTTCCCAGTGACCTGGTGTGTCAGAAGACAGCAAACGCGACCCGGGGCATTCCTGCTCGGGACCTCATTCTGACCAAAGGGGACATAAGCACGGGCGGAAGCCCGGAGGGAGGGATGGACCAGAGGCCGTTTGTCACCTGAAACCGAAGGTCACCGAGTTTTAGAATGTCCACACTCAAGGACAGGGACTGAAAAGGGAAGAAGCCTTGTGAGAAGGGTACTTATGTGAAGTGCACTTCCGTCTACAGGAGACGGGGGTGTGTGCGAGGGGGCCCCGTGTGCACACCGGGGAAACGGGCACTAACTGCACGTGCGCGAGGGGAAGGGGCCTGGCACCCCGCGGCCAGGCGCGCTCGGCGCGTTCGCTGCCTTTCGACGGGGCCTCGTGTCTGCTACGAGCAGCGAGGTGAAGGAAGACGCCCCCACCCCCGGTCGCATCAGTGACATCTCTCCCTCTTGGTTCACAGCCGCCACGTGGGAGGGACGCAGCCGCTCCCAGGGTGACGCTGACACCGCACGGCTCGGCCACCAGAGGGCGCGGGAGGCCGCGGGTCTAGGGGCGGAGGTCAGGACTGGGCAGGCGCCCCTCTGGGGGGGTCCCCACCCTCCCCGCCTGGCCCGGCCTCATCGCCCCGCACTCCCACTCCCACACGTGCGCACAAACGCAGAGGCAGGGAAGGGGCACTCACCTCAGACATATCTCGCCCGTCTCTGTGATGTTGGGGTGCCAGATCCGGGTCAAGCACTTCACCTTGGGGGGCTGCAATGCAGAGAGGGAGGGGGACAGATGGGTCACAGGCCCTCCCGACCACGTCTGCGCCCAAAGCCACGGCACACCCATCGGGCCCCTTGTTCCGTGGCTGGCACCGCATTCGGGGGACTCAGCAGCGTTCCGCCTAGGACAGCGGGTCACGCCACCCACACAGGACTGTGCTGTCACCCTGCACCCCGACGTGCCAGCTTCGCCGGTAAAGCCCACCGCGTCCCTAACAGAACCCCCTCCAGGCCCCGGGGCCCAACGGGGAGTGGTGCTGCCGGCTGGGCCTCGGCGACCTCTGAGCAGGAGTCCCCCCAGGGACTCTGTCCCCTCCAGGCCCCGATGCCAGCCAGGAGCCCACAGACGCCCTTGCACGAAGTTGCTGAACTATGGCCGAGGGGTACGGGTCCCCGCAGGGAGGCCGGGTCCCTCTGTGAGTTTAAGATGCTACAGTCGTCTACATGCTCCCCGATGCAAGTGGCAGCCCCCTTACAGACAAGGGGCGTGACACGGGGCGCGTGTGGGCAGGGCTGCTCCTCCACGACCCCTCTGTTATAAAAGCGATCCGTGTCCACTTAAGCAAAGACAACAAAACAAGACACCTTTACGTGGATAAAGTAACTCCACCCGGAACCAACCTCCACCGCCCGGAAGCCCATCTCCGAGCCTCCCTCCAGGCCCACGGACACGCGGGCACGCGCTCACTTCTCTTACAGAAGGGGGGATGCGCACTGTGCATTCTTTTGCACGGTCACCATGTCAGACGGCTCTGGGCTCGCGTTTCATGGGAGAAACACCTATCACTGACGTCCGGGCTGCCCCCACTCCTCCGGCAAACCGTGCCGGACCGACGCTCCACGCAGCTCGCATCGCTACACCTCCCCGCGCTGAGGCCAGAGTAGGGGCTGCGGCCGGGGCGAGGGCTGCGGCCACCGCGCCAGCGCCTGGCCCCCAGGAAGGCCCAGAGGGCCCGCCCTCCCTGCAAGCGGGGGGCCCTGCCCTGCCGTGTCTCCTCACAAACATTAAAGCATCAAACCCCCATCACAGCGGGCGCTCAGCAGGTGCAACACTCTCCCCGTGTATGGTTTGTATTTGATGTCATCCTGAGGTGGAGAAGGCGACGATAAAATCTTTGTAATCAAGTTCTTATCTTTGATACCAACCTAGACAACCCTATGCCAGGGTTCTCCCGGACTTTCCCCGGCACTCGCAGCAGTGTCACCTTGCATCTGTTAGAACAAAAACACGCCCCCAGCACCTCGTGCATTTCCTTCCTGATTTCCAAACACCGAGACGACCAGAGACTCCGAAAAGTGATCCATGCACCTGTGCACGTGCGGGTGTCCATGGGGTACAGACTCAGAGTGAGTCAAACCGATTCAATACGCCCCCATCTGCGTCTCTGCGCATGAGGGGGAGTGTGTCCACCCCGCGTGTGCAGAAGGGCCTTCAGGCCAGAGGGACGGTCAGGCCATGCGACCCTCTGGGTGCCAGGACGCAGTTCACACGGTGGGCAGACTGGCTCACTGACCAGCGCCCGAAGGGACCGAAGGCTCGGTCCCCCTCCCTCCTATGGAGGCCCCGACACGCGGTCACCCCGCCTAGCGCCTGCCACCTCCCCGAGGGCCCGACGGCCTTGGCGCCCTCTCCTCCTTGTCCCCGCCCACCTGCTCGAGTCAGGTGGTGACGGACGCCTCGCTCGTCCACAGCTGTCTTCACTGCCATCTCTGCACGCGAGCTGTGGACCCGGATTCCGACTCACTGTCCAAACCGAACGTTTCTTGAAGACCCCACCCCACCCCCAACGCAAGACAAACTTTCTCCTCGGAGCTGGCAGTGCCGTCCGCCCCGTCGCATGGCGAAGAGCGCAGTAAATGCACACGGGGGGCGAAGCGGCTCGTCCGCGGACGGCTGGCTGCCCCCGCGGAAACAGCGAGGGCCTCGTGGAGAGCGTCCGCCCGGACACACGCGCTGCAGAGACGGCGCGGGACCGTGGGAACCGGGAGAGACGGGGACGCGCTGCGCCTGCGCCTGCAGGCCCGCTCCGGGCGCGTCGCGGCACGGAACGCCCGGGAAGGAAAAGCAGACGTGGCCTCAGGGAGGCACACGCAAATCCTCACGCAACAGCAACGACAAAGGACAAAAGGGAACAGGAAAATGCGCACCGCCGAGGAAACTGGAAATAAACCTTGTGTCATTTCCGCATAAGCACTCGCGTAACTCGAGGAGCAGGTACCCCGCGGGGACGCGGGCCAAGCACACGCCTCACAGGAAAAGGAGGAGAAGGACGTTTAACATCGTTCTCGAGAAACAAAACCGTTAGGTGCCCGTGACTTCCTCCCGAAACAGCCAAGAGAAGCAAACAATGCAGACACCCCGTTTTGCTGAGGGTTTAGGAAGAAGGGACTCCCCACATGGATGGAGAGGCTGCCCCCTGGCACGGCGTCCCCGGAGGCCACGCAGCAGCACGAGGAGCCTCCGGCTGGCACCGCTCCTCCCCGGCTGCGACCCCTCGGGCGGGGACCCCACGGGCGGGGACCCCACGGGCGGGGACCCCTCGGGCGGGGACCCCACGGGCGGGGACCCCTCGGGCGGGGACCCCACGGGCGGGGACCCCTCGGGCGGGGACCCCACGGGCAGGAACGCGCTGGGGGGAGGGCGGAGGCAGGCGCCCCGCTGCTAACCCGGGGCGTAGCCGGCTACAGCCCGAGCGGGCCGGGCCTGCTTTTCCATGCTCTGTGATCTCAGGACGGGTTTTACGATTTTAAGAGATCGTTTAAAAGAAAAGGTGTGAGCCGGAGACCACGCATGGTCCACAAAATCTAGAACGTCTACTATCTGGCCCTGCACAGAAAGTCTGGTTCATAACATCCAAACATTGGCTGAACAGTGGCCAACGACAAACCCAGCAACTTAAAACACACGGCTCTCATGATGGCGTGATCCCACGTAACCGACCGAGAACCTGGTCATCGGAGGTTAAGACACTGCCGCCAGGCCGTGTGCGGCGTGGCCCCACTGCGTGCACGGCTCTGGGGGCCTGGGACTCGGCTCCGGGGTCTGGGACACGCTCTGGGGGTCTGGGACACGGCTCTAGGGGTCTGGGACACGGCCCACAGGCCGCGGCGTCGCCTCTGGCTGCAGGGACTGTATCTGCACAGCCACGTGCACTCTCAGACGGGGGCTGACAGGTGCTCGAGGGTCACCTGGGCGTCTGGCCCTCCTGGAAATGGGGCGGGACAGCCCTTCCCACCCCCGCTGGGGCTGCTCTTGGCCACGTCACCTAATCTGGTCACGGCACCGATAATGCGAGGGGAGGTGACGTGGTCATCTCTGGGAGGACACTGGTGCCACAGCCTCAGCGCCCGGTCTCTCCCGACCACCTGACGAGCGACGAGCCCCAAAGCAGCGTCCGTGAGACCTGGGCCTGCGACGCCACCGCCGAGCTGCCAGCGGCACCCCACGGACCCCCACGCCGGCACCTCGCTGGCTCATCACTGGAGCGCTGGGTCCCCCCCAGGGGGCTGGAGAACTCGGGCTTCACTCCTGATGAGATCGGACCGCACCGGCCCAGCACGGAGACTCTCCAGAGGAGACAAGACTGAAGCGGAAAACCGTGAGGTCCCTGCGTGTCACCAGCTGGCACAGGAGGCGCGTCTCTGGGCACACCTGGTGCCCTCCACGGCCCCTGGGGGTGAGGGTTCACTCCGGGTCTCCCACGGAGTCTCACGGCCAGAGTGAACCGCCCAACGGGCCCCCAAACCTGAGTTTTCTCGTTCCTCCCCCACGGCCCCCAACCCCGACCCCGACTCTGCGCCGAGGGCGGGCTGCCCGCTCTCACGCCCACACCGCGGTGACGCGGTCCGCGGGTCCCACGCCCCCCAGGACACAGATCAGGACGAGTCCGGTTCCCTTTGTCCTTGAAGCTTCCCCGGCCCCGACCACTTTCCAGAAGCGATTCCTTCTCTACTCTGAATCCCTGTAAGACCCTTGGGGGTCCCCGACCCCCAGCTGCGACTCGTCCTGTCTGTGACCTGTTAGGAGCTGGCCGCACAGCGGGAGGGGAGTGGCAGGCCAGTGAGCAAAGACGCGCCAGCGTCTGCAGCCGCTCCCCAGCGCTGGCGTCACCCCTCAGCTCCAGCTCAGACCACCAGGCGTTAGGTTTTCTTGGGGGCACCGGTCCCCGCGGCCACAAAGGCTGGGGGCCGCTGCCGTAAGGCGGTTTTCAATCATCGCCCAGCATCTCTGTCACCTGCTACTTACCACTTCCATCATTTTGTGAGACCCTTCCACACTTTCTCTCACCTTCCTGCCTGGTAGGAAGTCCCCTCAAAGCAGAGGCAGAATGTGACAGGGCTTGCTCCAGCCAGCACCAGGGAGGGCCTGAGGGGCTGCCACGTAGCTGTGAGTATCAATTACTTACGGCTGAGAGTTACAAGTCACTTTTTCCTAAAGTATACACTTTATATGCTTCCAGAACGTGGTGTCACGTTACAAACAAAACTACAGTGTTAAATAAATTGCTGTTTTTCTTCAGTGCCAGAGTTTAACAAATAAGCCTGACATGAGCCCACAGGCAGCTCACAGCGAAGGTCCCGCCCGGGCGGCCACCTCGTCCCGCACAGCTGTCCCCACGGTGCGGGCTGCCCGGCATAGTTCCCACAAACCCTTGCTGACGGGACGAATCTGTCCACTGAAACTCAGTGCGGCTGCTCAGTGACGTTACCCACAGAGTTATCAGTCATTTCAGTAACTATCAGTAATCAGGCCGGGCGGGAGACGGGGACCGCTGGAGCCACGCGAGGGGACACGGGCTCACACGGGGCTACTCACCACCATGTTGTACGCATCCGGAACCTCAGTCTCAAACTGAAACTTTCCGCCCTGGTAGTAACCCTCATCTATGAAGAAACAGAACAAAACAAAAACCTTTAAATTAAAAAAAAAAGGAAACAAAAGCAAACACTATGTTAGCAGGTGGCAAATGCGGAGGATTGCGAGTTCAACAACGGGACCGCGGGGGCCTTCCTTAGGCCGCCTCGCGTGCCCCCCCGCCCACCGCCTGCCTGCTGTGCGTGTCCCCCCCGCCCTCACGGGCGTCCTCGGGGAAGGCACAGGCATCTTCCTGGCAGACTCGTCGCTTCCTGTCCCCCCACAACATGCGACCTAAGCGCCTGCTGCCTCTAAGCTCCACCCGCTCCACAGCACAGTGTCTCCCCTCCAGCGTCTCCCCTCCAACTCTCCAACACGACGGGTGACCCCTCGTCTGAGCTGCGCGGCCACCTGTCTGCTGCTCTCCCCCACGAGAACGTCGGTGTCGCGGGGCAGGCAGACCAGCGGTGGCGCGGTCCCCCTACTGCCTGGCACACGGCTCCTGTCGCTTACCAAAGGTTTACCGAGGTCAGACCCTCTGCCAGCCACCGCTCCAGGACCTGGGGACATGGGGACACGGGGACACGACCCTGAACCTGGCGGACAGACTCGCTGCCTCGCTGGTGTGCCCGGTCCACTGCCGTGGGCTGGCGGGCACAGGACGCAGCCCCACGTAGGGGTGGCACGGCCATGCCACCCCCGGTCATCAGATCCCACAAAGCAGTCCCAACCCTCTGTCAGAGCCACCAGCCTCTGCCATGCACGCACCAATGTGCTCGAGCCTGCACACGCCCCCAGGATTTAAATGACTCAAAATCCCAAGAGATGACGAAATACCGTGTTTAAAACACGGTCCAACATCCCCTAAAACATTTACAATGAGAACAAATTGGCTACACCACATCCGCCACTTCCCTCAGCTTCTCAGCTAAGACGGACGCTCAATGGTCTGTCAGCCCCCGACCTTGTGGTCCCCTTAGCTTCCGTCCCTGAGCCAGTCTTTCTGTCGTCTCCGCCTCTGGTACATGCTCAAAAGTCTTTCCCAAACAGGATTACAGATATGAGCAGAAAATAATACATATTAGAGGAAAGCCAATGACACCAAAAGCTGGTTCTTTGCAGAGGTCTATAAAATTGATAATCTTCTAGCTAATGTTCAAGAAAAAAAGATAACGGTCATTTTCATTACCAGGAATTAAGGAGTAAATATCAACACAGAATCCAAAGAACTTAAAAGGCCAAGATATGAAGAGCAACTTTCACGGATAAACTTTGAAATATGATGACAGAAACAAGTTCCTTGAGACACACAAATGACAAAAGCTCACTGAGGAATAATTAGCCCAAACAGCCCTTTACCTATTTAAAGAAGGTGGGTTCGTATTTTAACATCTCACCTCGAAAACGAAACGAGATTCTAGAGCTGGGCTGCGAGCATCCTGATCATCATCTAACGAAGAACAGTTCTGCAGGGTCTTCCAGGAAACAGGAGGGCGGGGCGCTCCCCAGCTTTCTGGGAAGAGAAGGGGGAGGGAGGGGGCGAGGGGGACCCAGAACTTTATCTGGAACCACATGCGAAGACGGACTTGAAACGGGTCACGGGCCTCACTGCCAAACCCACAGCCACGAAACGGCTCTGCGAAAGACCGGACGAAATCTCCGCGTTTCTTGGGACAACACAAGGCGCAGGTAGTGGCGTCAGTGTCGTGAGGTTGCTCAGATAAAGGACCATGAGCTCAGCAGCTTGAACAACACGAGGTATTGTGTTTTCTGGGTCAGAGGTCCAGCACGGTGTCGCCGGGCTAGGATGAGGGCCTGGCAGGACTGCACGCCTGCCCCGCGCTGGGGCCACTCCCTCCGCGGGCCAGCTCTGCCAGGGCCTGGCTCACGGGCCCTCCTCCCCCTGCAAGGTCAGCGATGCCCCACGGCAACAGTGACGCACGCGACAACGCGGATGAAGCCGGAGAGCGCTGCGCTGGCCGAGAGAAAGCGCACGCAACGCGCCCCGCGCTGTCTGGGTCCATTCGCACGACCCTCCGGGGGGGCACACGGCGGGGACAGAAATCAGACGAGGACCGCGGGGCTGGGGTGGGTGGAACTGCGTGGTGAGGGGTGGACGGTGCATCCTCCACCTGGTGGCACGGGCGGTCACTCACAGTGCCTCACGCTGCCAACAGCCACACGCACGACAACAGCAGTGAATGTGCCGTCTGCAACTCACACCGCGCTTCCCACGACTTCTGACAGCGGCAACGGAAACGCCTCCGCCCCGTGAACGGCCCCTTCGGGTGGCACAGGGACCTGAGAGGGAGCCGGGACAGTGGCAGCGCCACGGCGCTCTGGGCACGACGCACACGCCGCGCCCGAGGACGCGGGCGGCCAGCAGGATGCGTTTCCACCACGGCGACAGGTGGCCTTCCAGACAGCAAGCCGCACGTTTCCTGGGACACTCACACAGGGAGCCGGTGCGTGCCATGACAGCCTGGCCGCGGGGTGGAGTGTGGGGCAGAGGGCAGAGGTCGGCGGGGTCGGTGCGGGACGGCGGGTACCGGAGGCCACCAGCCCGCCCCGCCACCGCTGCGCACAGAGCATCGCGTGGTGGGAGCACGCGGAGGGAGCGGGGGACGTGCACTGAACATCTCCGTGACAGACGCGGCTGGCGCTGAGGCAGGGGACCGTCTGAAGCGCTCACGCCACCTTCCTGCCACGTGTAAGAGGAGGACTGCCATGGCCACGCCCAGGGCCATTTGCTGGAGAAAAGCCCCGTGAGGTCAGCGCCACAGGGCAGTGAAACCTCCATCCAGGGAGAACCGGGCGACAGTCCCCATTCTGCGTGTCTGGAGCCTGACACGGGCACACAAGCCACCCACGGCGGGCACGGCGGGCACGCCGAGAGCCTGCTCTGTGCTCCGCTCCGTATCACCAAAGCTTTGAAAGCCCCCTAGTTATGGAGACGAATCTGTTAAAACTCTGTGACTCCGTGTAAGCTGTGCTTTTATTCCCATGCACCAGGTAGTGAGTTTTTATAAATTAAATGTTCAAGTGAAGAAAACATTAGTAACCTAATAATCAAAACATTTTAAAAATAAATGTAGGTGCCTATCCATAAATATGCACGATTTACAACGCTAACTATAGAATTCCCCTACCGAGTTTTTATAGATGTGACGTTCATAATAAAGATATTGTTAACCATTAAAAAACACACACGTATCTCATAAAGGACTTACATCCAGGTATATACACTTTACGACTCGAATAACGGCAGGTCAAACAGCACAATTTTTAAATGGACAAAACATCTGGATACACAATTGAACAAAGAAGATGCCCAGATAGCCAAGAAGCACAGGAAAAGACGCTCGACCTCGTGAGCCACTAGGGAAATACACACGAAAGCCACAAGGTCACATGAGAGCTGCACCTGCCAGGGAGGCTAACGTCACAGAGGGACGACAGCAGTTATGGCAAGAAAGTGGGATAACCGAATCCTCATGCATGGCTGGCAGGAATGCAAATAGCACTTTCGCTTTGGCAAAGAGTATGGCGGTACTTCATATAGTTACACGCTCTCTTATCACAGGACTCGGGAACTCCACTGCCATGCGTAAACACTCACGAGCAGACAAAGACCTGCTCACACGTCTACTGCGGCCTTACTGCGGCCCGAGAGTGAGCAACACAAAGGTTCATCCACCGATGAACGTGCACGCAAACCGGTACACGCCCACACGACGGCACACACGCATCGATAAAGACACGAAACACTGTCGCAACAGCATGGGTGGAAAAGCGTCATGCTACATAACAGCAACACGCCTCCATCAACGTTGTTTTAAAAGGGTTTTTTAATGATCTAAGTTTCTACTCTAAGAAGGGAGAAAAAGAAAGGCAAATTAAACCCAAAGTATGAGGAAGGAAATAATAAAGGGAAAAGTGGAAACCAATGAAATGGATACATGAGAAAAATAAAAACTAGTTCTTTGCCAAGGTCAACTGGAGAAATCTCAAGCCAACATCAAGAAAATGAAGAGAAACCCCATCACCAGTATCAGGAACGGAAAACGGGGTATCAGTACGGAACCTACAGACATTAGAAGCGTGAGAGGGTTCGTGAGAATAACCTGCAGTGCTTCCGCCACAGCCAGTGACATCACGACAGTGGCCCTGAGTCACCAAGGAACAAGGCGTGCTCAATGCCCCCCGCTGAGAACAGCAGGACGTGTGACGAGTGTGCGAAAGCACCGAGGACGGTCACCGTTTCCACCGTTTCCGTTTAAAGCCCGGAGCGCCCGTGACCTCCGGCCCAGGGCGGAAATGGCCCCGGAATGGACTCGGCACGCGTCCCGGAGCCGTCCCGGAGCCACC
>PVKZ01008886.1:0-13509 GCA_004027375.1 Macroglossus sobrinus
GCCAGAGAAATTTATCCATTAAAGCTCTCCATGGGAATTCTCACTGCGAGAAAATGACAATGCCATTTATTCAGCCCAAATGGGAAATATCCGTAAAATTCTGTCTGTTCCTTGAATCTATTGCGTCTAATTTGACAACGACATTTATAAATACAAATGGAGGTCTGATCTAAGGGTCTTTGTGTGCTGCTTTAATCCCGAAACCAGTCATAATCTCAGCACCCGTATTGCCAAAGGCAGGCCCATCATCTGACACCTCCTAGTTGACTCAACAGGCTCGTAAGTGATTTAATTCTGCTCCCCTGCGAAATAGCCACACAAAGTGTGTGCTCTTACCACGGAGCTGGCCATGCAGTGTCTATTTCAATCCTCCTAAGTGGAATCCAAACCCTCGTGTCATTTCGAGGCGATAGCTGAAACTGCACCCCCAAACGTTCTTGCTGCTGAGTCCCTGGCGGCCTGAGTGTTTTCCACCGATGTCGCGTGTGCCTGAGTCTGCAGGCTGGACTGCCAGGAGGCCTTGAAATGGAGCGCCCTCGTCCCCGTAACCCGACCTCTCGTTTTTGCTGCTTCAAATGCGGTGATGGCTGGAGCTCCAGCAGCCACTTTGGAACATGAGGGAAGTTAAAGGATAGCAGCGCTGGCTTCTCGGTGCAGCAGGCGCACACACAGAGCACACTGCACATGGTCGGTTTGCTCTGCTTCTCTCTCTCACGCACAGGTCCTGCCCCCCTGGCCCCGGGGGAGGAGGCCCGCCCAGGCGTCACTGTCCCGTGCCCCCCGTTCCCGTCGGGAAGGGCTCACTGTGCCTGGGGTGGAAGGGTGTGCCGCCCACACCTCCCCTGCCCCCCTCTGACTGCGTGCTTCTCAGAGTCATGCTTCTGCCTGCCATGTGGGCCCCCCGCCCGTGTCTACCGCACCCACCTCCGGCCGCTGTGCACCGAGTGGCTTCAGTGACGCTGAGGGGCTGTGAGTGTGTCAGTGTGTGCATGCGTCAGTGTGTGCGTGCACGCCTGCGTGGCGTTGCGGGCTCTGAGTTATCCTGTGTGACGGTGAGCTGTCCCATGCTGTAAACTTGTCACATCAAAACCCACACCTGAGCCGAGGCGGGCAAGCCAAGGAGAAGCCCCAGGGGGCGCGCAGTCAGACAGGTGTGGAGACCTCAAACGTCTCCGTCCCGTCCGCGCAGGAAGACGCGCGACGAGAGTGCCCGCATCACGCTCCCAACACCGACCCGCGGGGCGGGGTGGGGCGGGGTGCGCGCGGGGTGCATTCCTGGAAGCAGATTCAGAACTGCAGCAGCTCAAGGACTAGGGAAGAACAGAGCGAGCAGAGACCATGGCAGAATGAAACTCGAATGTCAACCCTCTCAAGCTTTGAGGGAGCTGGGGAAGCTGGCGTCCTCGTCCCCTAGATCAGACGGGCCCCCCAAGCGAGCGGGGAGACACGCAAGGAAAGACGCACTCACACCCCGAGGGCCGGGCGCGGGAAAGCGCAGCTCATCGGCTCATGGCGGTATAAACATGTCACGTATCACAGATTGTATTTACTGATTCGGCAGCGATGACACAGGATCACATCGTTCATTCTGACAGTGACGACTTTAGAATTGAGAGAAAAAAATCGTAAGACTCTAAAGCATAACTTCTTTAAGCAAGTGTGATCCGTTGGAAGCATTCAATTAAAACTGTCCGTGACCCGCTCATGTGCCCCCCACACACATCTCTAGTCTGGAAGGACGTTGGGGAAAGATACATCCTAACGCCATCGTAAGGAGCATCACAGAGAGCGTTTCCCTTTGATCACAAGCTACTGCACCTCAGACACCTGATCGGACGAGGTTCAGTTTAAAAGGAGAGGGGAGGAGCGTGGCCCTCCCCTGCGGCTTGAGACACTGTCACGTGGAGAAGACGGAGGGACCATCTCAGCTCAGAGGCGTCCGGCTGGAGACCACCGTCGGGAGCGGACTCGCTGGCCCTACGGGGTTCACTAACACAGGACGCAAAATGTCGGGGGTGCACAGCCTCGGGGGGCCAGCCCTCGGGGCTTTACGTCTGGAGATACTCTGAGGGCAAGAATTCTGGAAATGGCATGATTTTTAGACGTGTTTAAAAATGGTCGAAATTTATATACTGTTGTTGCACTAATTCTGTTCGTATTAGAAAGTGGGTATTCCCTTAGCTTCGGTTCTCAAGCTGCAATGAGCATCACATCCCCGGGGGGGGGAGCCCCCCACACAGAGTGTCCAGGTCACCGGGAGGGGCCTGGGACTCTGCACGCTAACAAGCCACCAGGGCTCACCGGTGCCGTTAACATGGACCACCACACTCAAACCACTGGCTAAAAGTAATTTTAAAAATGATCATTACAATCCAAATTATAAAACTTCTATAAGTGACAGAGTCCCCAGATCAATTTATTTAATTTGGCTAAAGGGTCGACTAAAAAGCTGTGCAATTCTTATTTTTTAAAGCATCTTTTAGATGAAAAAAATAGAAAAATTTTTTTCACGTCCTACCATAGAACAGCAACCCGTATGAGGAAAGGTTTGCATTTAAATCACTGAATTTTTTAAGGCACTTCTAAGCATATCTGCTAGAAAGATGAAAAAGAAAAAAGAACAGAACACACTCCCAGGCACCGTTTCCGAGACAAGCGAGTTGGGGAAGCTTTGAAACTCGGGGGCCTCGGCTTCCTTAACAGGAAAAGGACGGTTTGAGGCGGTCGGTCTCCAGGCGGTCCCCGAAGCCGGCCCCACCCGGGTGTGGCAGAGAGTGAGCGTGTGGGGGAAGGGCCCCCCACACAAGGCTGCAGAAGGAAAGACCTGTCCCAGCGTCGATTATCCGCGCCTTGATTATCCACTGACAGAAACGGAACCTGGAGCGTGCCTCTGGCCCCCGCCCTGCACTTGCTTCTGTGATCCCTGGGGGCCACGGGCAGCAAGAGGCGAGGTTCCGCTCCTCCGAGGACTCCCCCTGCGTCCTCACACAGGCAGGGGGCCTGCCCGGCAGCCGTCGGCGGGTGCGTCCGCGGCCGTCTGCGGCTGCTCAGTAGCAAAACCAACGAACACCTGCAAGAAACGGTGACAATAACCGTCGGCCTCCCGTTCTCAGGTATTACGAGAAGGGACGTCCTCTCAAAGCCCCGCGCAGCTTGGCCTAAGACCCGCGAACCTTCCCGCGCGCCCCCTCCCCCCCCAAGTCCCCGCGCACAGGCGGGGCCCCTGGAACCGGCTCGGGCAGGGCGGGCAGCTCCGGACAGGTCACGCCCGCCCCGGGCAGTCTCAGCGCCTCCCACAAGCCCCTCCAGTGAAGTCGAGACTTCGCCTCACACTCTGAGACGCCTGGTAGACCGAGCGCCCTGCTTCTCAGAGTTCCCTGTCACCCGCGGTGGTGCCCCCCCTCAGCCATGGGGGCAGGGGGAGGGGACAAGGGCAGTGGCAGGGCTAACGGGGCGCGATGGCCCTGCCGAGGGACCACTTCCGCCACCAACCCGCTGGAGCCCTGCGGACGGTGGCCCGACCTCACCGCGCCCCCGTCGCCGCGTGCTGTAGCATCCCCCAGCCTCCAGAAGCCGTCTGGCTCCCCGGGCGCCGGCCCGGCCGGACGGGGCCCCACCGACACACCCCGACGCCGGCCGGGGGCCCCTGGGGGAGGCTGTACCTGCTCCAGCGTGGCCTGGCGGACGCAGTAGCGCTCGACGCCCAGCAGGGCCTTGTTGGCCTCCAGAGCCCCGAACAGGGCCGCTAAGCCCCCGCGTCCTTCCGGCGCGTGATACTCCAGCAGGTTTAGGCGCTGGCCCTGGAAGCCAAGAGCAAAGGGCCAGCCCATGAGGAACGACCGAACGCAGCCGGTCTCACTGGGCTTGGTCATCAGGTCCGTTATCTTCTCTGGAACCACGCCCCCAGATGCCAGCGAGGCGCGAGGGTCAGCTCCGCCAGCCTCTGGAGGGGTCGGCGACAGCGTCTCCTGCGAGACGTCCGTGAGGAGTGCTGCCCCCCGGGGGGCCGCCTGTGTGAGCCCCCACGTTGCCCAGCGGGGACCGGGCCTCTGCACGGGGCGAGGAGAGGGCTGGAGAGGGCCGAGGCGTCGGAGGCGGGCGAGGCGCCCGCAAGCGGGACAGGCGCCTCGGCCCCCACCGGGGCCCGGGCTTAGCGCCCGGCTGTCCTCGCCACCGGCCGGGCGACTCGTGGTTAGGACCTTTAACTGTTCGGAGCCACATCTGCAAATGTGCGACAGCGATGACAGCTGTGTCACGGGGTCGTCCGGAGTGGCACTCGAGCCGAGCACCGGGGTCCCGCATGGCGTGCGCTGACCTGGCCGGGTGCTGCTCCCTGGCCGAGGCTAAGCCAGCAGGCGGCAGCTCCCGTACGGGGGGCCGCCCCCGAGGGTCACGACAGACCGGCACATGCCACCTTGCGCCAGGGGACGGGGTGGCGCTCCTCGGGGGCAGAGCCCCGGGCAGGGCCTGGCCGCCGTGCACAGCGGGGCCGGGGTTGGGGGGCAGGGGTGGGAGCCTACCTTGAGCCGGGCCCCGGGAACGCAGAGCTGCAGGCACTGGGACACGGCGTCCGGCCGACCCTGGAGCCCGCGGAGCCACACCTGGACCGTAGTTCCGCCTCCAAACCTGGGGGGCGGGAGGGGCGGCCGGTCAGCGGCCCAGCAGGCGTGCGGAGGAGCAAACACCCGCTTGTGACACGCTCGGGGCGCGGCAGCCGCCGTGTGGGCAAAGCCTTCGTGTTTGCAGCGACGCTCAGAGGCGTTGAATCTGACTCGTCCCGAAGCACCGTGTCACGTGCGGTGACGAATCAGTGTGCAGCCTCCCCGACGGCCGTCACACTCACAGCCGGCGCTGACCCTCACTCCTCTGGGGACAGTCCAGGGGCGGGTCCGGCCAGTGCAGACCGTGCCTGGCCTGCAGCGCCAGCGGCAGCGAGGCTGACCGTCCCCGCAGTGCCGGCTCCAGGCCCCTGGGGCACTGGCCGTGCCGCCCCGAGAGGCCCCCCGACCCAAGCGTCCACAGTCACTCCCTCCACAGAGCAGACGCGGTCCAGCCTCGGACCGTGCCTAGCGAACGAGTCCCTGCTTCAGACTCAGACTTTACAAACACTGAGCAAATGAAAAGGAAAAGGTTTCCAAGTCAGATGAGAGAATGAACCTACGTAACACGATGCACCAGCTTAAACTAGCGAATGAATCTGCGTAACCGCAGAGTAAACAACAGAGGAAAAGGAAGCTGAAACTTTGAAACTCTTCAGGCAACGTCGTGTCTAAAGGTTGCGATGGGCACGAAGCTGCTCACAGGAAGCGGTAACGGAATCACCGAGAATCCGAAAAGCGCGTGGAAACCAGACACGCAGGGACGGCTGAGCGGGAAGCTCCGAGCCGTTCGCGGACACAGGGCGGCCTGGGTCTCGCCCGTCACCGTAGAGCCGCCCCCGACCCGCCCGCGCCCGCTGGGCTCGCCGGCCAGCCCTTCAGAAGCACCGCGCCCGGGGCTGCACGGCCTGCTGGTAGGGACTTTGAATGACAACACACATGCTGTCCTGTCTCCACCCGACTGTGTGCACAGCAGCGTCCCCACAGCCAGCCCGCCCGTCCCCGTGGGGAGACGCAGGGCTGGGCGGGGGTCGGGGGGGTGCCGTGTCCAGACGCACCCGTGTGGGGCTTCCTGCCCCCCCACCCCGCCGCCACTCGGGGCCCTCGCCTCCGTTCCCGCCACACAGGGCCGTGCTGCCTGGGACGCTGCCCTGTGCCGCCATCCACAGGAAAGTCACGGACGGGAGGAACGCGACGTACCTGCGTGTAATGTGCTGCGGGGACCCCAGGCACCGGAAGCTGCCGTCGACCATGATGGCGAGTCTCGTGCACAGGGCCTCGCACTCCTCCATGCTGGGGGGACGAGGGGGGCGCATGTGAGTGCGGCACGCCAGAGGTGCACACGAGTGCAGCACGTGGGGGGTGGGGCTTGACCCAGCGGCACAGACGGAGCAGCAGGCCAGGCCCTGGGCGAGCTGGCCGGTCGTCCGCACCGACACCATGAGCCCCGAGGGGCACGTTCAGACACTTCGCCCAGGGCCAGGCACACCGTTAGGGGACACGTCCCCGCACGGCCCACCCAGGAGCAACAGCTACAAACACACGGGGACATCGTGCAGCACCCACAGCACAGAACGCAAACGAGGCGAGAGCGAGCTCACGGAAACTGTGAACGCTTTACAGAAACAAGATGTAGTGATGGACTGAAATGAAATCTTGATTCAATGAAAAGATATATCGAAAAAGGAACAGAACGGGTATTTTAAAAGTGGGACATTACTATCGTATGAAGATTACTATAACATACAAATTATGATACAAAAAATAGTATATGTAAGTGTAAGTGTAAACAACATAAGCGTAAATGTAAAATGATAGGTAAGTGAATTATGTAAAATGTATTTATCATGTATGAAATATAAATACAAGTTATATTGTAACACGGTATGACATAACATTGTAATTTGAATTATAATTGAGGTTGTAACATAACAGTATAACTTGGATATAAAATATGTAATAGACAATTTTTAGTTTTGTTGTAATTAAATAAAAATATAATGTAAATTGAAATAAGGATATCGCATACTGCCGACCGATGTTTTATCCCTGTCGGCCCAGACGGACGCCAGCTCCACCCCTGCGGGCCGGGCGGCCCAGGCGCCGTGAGCTGCTCTCTCTCCGCGTGGGGGTTGTGCTGAAGTTCGCCCCCCACCCTGGGGCGGCGCCCTGGGGTGGAGGAGGGAGTGGGTGGCGTGGGCCCAGCCGGGCCCGGGCTCACCTGTGGGTGGTCAGCACCACGGCGCAGCCCCTCTGCAGCTCCTGCTGCACCGCCCGCCACAGGAAGCGCTTGGAGCAGGGGTCCATGCCCGAGCTGGGCTCGTCCTGGGGGACAGACGCACGGGTGCGGGCATCAGGGGACACCCCCGCGCGCACACCCCGTGCGAGGGGCAGGCCCGGGGCCTCCTCCCTGCCAAGGCTCCGGCAGGAAAAGCTCCATTTACGCAGCGACGGAGAATGACGCGCAGCCTCGTGGGGCCGACGCCTCCTCCCTCAGTGAGCCCCGACGCCCCGCGCGCCTGCGCCCGTCTGGGAGAAGCTTCCGGACCCTGTGGTGCGCGTCTGGGCCTCTGTCCTCACGAGCTCGCGGCCCGCTCTCTTAGGAGCCGGGGTCGCGCCTCCCCCGAGAAAGCAGCAGAGGGGAGCGAGCGGAACGGGGCGCCCAGCAGGGGACAGACGCGGCCCTTCTGTCACCGCCGCACTCACCAGCAGGAGGAGGTCGGGCCGCCCCAGCAGCGCCAGGGCCGTGGACAGCTTCCGCTTCGTGCCCCCGCTGTAGGTGGCCACGGGCTGGTCCACGTGGGCTTCCAGGTGGAGGCGCCTCACCAGGTCCCCGGCGACCTGGAGGAGAGGGGCGCTCTGCGACCGCACCCCCACTCCATGGCCCCCCGAATCCCGCTCCCTCCTCCCGCTGCCCCCGCCCCCACACAGAGTCCCCTGGGGACACAGGGACCACGGGGTGCACCTATCGGGGCGCCACGGGCCCAGCTGGGCTTCCTGTGCCTGCCACAGTAAGGACTGCTAAGAACAAGAGGATGGCACTGAGCCTCCCAGGTAGGGCTCGCGACAGGAGCTGCTGCCACCCGGGCCTGCAGCCCCCGGCTTCCCTCACTGCGCCCCTCCCCTCGCAGACGGGCATGGGGTGTCTGCTGCCTGGGCCTGCAGCCCCCCAGCTTTCCCACACCGCGCCCCTCCTCTCGCACACGGGCATGGGGCGTCCGCCTCCTGGGCCTGGCCCCCTGAGCGCAGCGGGGGTCCCTGCAGCAGGCAGCCGCCCGCCCGCTCGCCGGGAGGAGCCGTCCGCCAGCCCGCCACCACGCCCGCACCGGCGGTGCACCCCACCCTGTGCCCCGGGCCTTTAATGACCTTTGTCCCTGAGCACAGAAGGACCATGAGAGTGAGGAGCCAGGACACGGAGGGGCGGACCCCCTGGGAGCTGCTGACACTCCGGCCATGTGGCTGCATCACCCCGACTCGTGTGATGCAAACGAGGGGAAACACACCCCGTGGAGCTCCCGCCAGGGTGCCCGTCCCCGCGGCCCGTCCCCGGGGCCCATCCCCGCCGCACGCGCAGACGCCGGCTCCTCCTCGGGGGACACGGAGCTGTGTCGGGCCCAGAGGGCCTGGGCCGGCCAAGCTCTCAGGTCAGTGGGGGGTGCTCTTTCCGAGAGGACCCGGGGCCTCACCTGGGGGACACTCGGCTTCGGGACCCCACGCAGGCTGCAGTAGTAGCGCAGGTGCTCCCAGCCGGTCAGCAGCGGGTCCAGGGCGTCCTGCTGCGGGCAGAAGCCGACGCGAACCCCGGCCGAGCCGGCGGCGGACAGAGCCACTTCCTCTCTGGAAGGGAAGCAGTGACAGCGTGAAGTTCCGCCTCCCGGACAAGCGTCCCCACCTAGCCGAGGCCGCTGCGGCCCGGACAAGCGTCCCCGTCCGGCCACCGCCGAGGCCGCCGCCGCCCGGACAAGCGTCCCCGTCCGGCCACCGCCGAGGCCGCCGCCGCCCGGACAAGCGTCCCCGTCCGGCCATCGCCGAGGCCGCCGCCGCCCGGACAAGCGTCCTTGTCCAGCCACCGCCGAGGCCGCCGCCGCCGCCCGGACAAGCGTCCCCGTCCGGCCACCGCCGAGGCCACCGCCGCCTGATACAATTACTTAATCTGACACACGTGAGCTCCATGAGCCGGGAGCCGCCCCCGTCGGAATCATTTCTTAATTGGTTTCCGCTGGCATTGTAAGTTCATCACATTTAAAAACAACACATTAGCAGCGATAGTAGTATAAACACACACACTATCTCTAAACGATACTTTACAGAACTTAAATTCAAGAACAACGACAGTATCGTTAAGAGCGTTGTCCCGTTTCCCGTTTTAATGGGAATTCCTGTTGAATCCGTCCACTCGTGTGCACAGCGAGCTTGAGCGAGGGCCCTCGTGTCACACGCGGCCTTGCTGCGGTGTCCACGATGTCACACGTGTTCACGGTGCTTCTCTGATCCTCGGATGACGACAGCGTTAGAGCCCGCAGTTCCAGCCCACCCCCGTGGCGCTCCCTGCACTTCACACCCCGAGCTCCCGGCTGACGCCTTCCCGTGGGGGAGACTGTTCTGCGCACGGACAGTTTTGCTGCAGACAGGCATCGCCTTGCGGCCTGCCTACGGCACGTCGAGAGGCTCCCACAGTTTTGTTTGCACCTGCTGAATCATAACTCTTCCGTCTCCACTGAAACTTTGTGTTTCGTGTGTCCTGTAAACGGTACGGTTTTACAGCCCGTGTCTGAGTATTCGATTTTTCAAGAAAAGATCAATCCAATAGCATCTGCTGCCAAGGATATGCTTGCTCTGGTTTCAGAAAAGCCACATCTCGCTGAGGCCGCTCCCCACGTCCGGCTGTAAGGCTACAGACCGCTGTTTCCTGTGTTCTGTGTTTCTCTCCAGCAATCCAGGGGAGGTCGAGAGCATGAGATGTAGGGTCTGACACTTAGACTCAGCGCCTCTGCCCCTTTCTGGAATGCTCTCTCCTGGTACAATACTTGTCCCCTGACTCTCAGACCCTTTGTCAGCCAAAGTCAGGTGATGCCGGCTTCCACGGCCGACGCAGTTATCAGAGGGGGTCAAGAACCCCCGAGCTCTGGTGATAGAGTCACAAAAATGACACTGCCGTCGGCATCTGCTTTCTGTAGGGGGCTGCAGACTCGGACGCTCTCGGGATCCCAGCTGTCGGCCTGGACACCAGCGGTCGGCCGCGCGGGGCGTGGCTGGTCAGTTAGGGTCGCCCGCGGCTGGACATGCGCACGGCCCGTGGCCCGCCGTCTCCCTGTGTGTGGCCTCTGGCGTTAAAGCAGGAGCCCGGGACTCTGAACCAAGTTGGCTAGAAGGTTTCCACGGGCTCTCACAGGGATTAAAAATTCCATTGTGTTCTCATTACCCATCTAATCCCTTGAATACCAATGCACAATTAACACTATAAATAATCAAGGTCAAAAACATAATCAATGCACGTGTGATTTAGTCACAATTAAGCTAATCACGCAGGCCCCGTAGCACGTGTGAGACGCGCAGACCGGTGAGGGCGCTGACTCAGCCTCGCTTTCGAGATCAGCCATTCGGATTTCACTGTCCAACGACTTTAGAAAGGATGAAACGAGATCATAAAGAAGAGAACCAGCCTTCCAGGGGTGCGTTCGTGTTTCCTCTTGAATTCTGCTTATTGTGTCCGTATGTACTGACAAAGAGAGTCGTTACGGGGGGGAAAACAGCCAAACAAACAAACAAACAAACAAAACCAGAACGCCTCCTCACTCCTGCGACCGCGGGAAAATCAACAACACAAGTCCCAATAGCTTCGTGCCCCACCTGGCACGGCGCAGACGGACAGCGTGGCACGGCGCAGACGGACAGACGGACAGCGAGCGCTGTCGGCGCAAAGAATGAGCCGGTTGCTGGACGATCGTGACATTTTTGAACAACTATTTCAGTCACTATATTTGAATCTACATCTAAAAATCTCAAGCAGATCACTTGCAACTCTACTTAGACATGACTCTGGGACGCCAGACTCGAGACCAAACACGGCGCTGAGACCGGCAGGCCTCAGACACCGGCGTCCGGGGACCGTGTGGCGGCTCGTGGCTCTCCCTGTGCGGGGACCGTGACAGAGCCCAGGGCGCACGCGGTGCTGCGGTGAGCCCACTCTAGTGTGTACACGCGCGTGCACACACACACACACACACACACACTGGAGCCTCACACGTACACACATACATGCACACACACGTGCTCTCCAGTCCTCACACGTACACACATACATGCACGTACACGTGCACGCCGGGCCTCACACGTATGCACACGCACATACATGCTGGAGCCTCACACGCATGTGCACACATGTGCACACCTGGGCCTCACACGTATGTACACACATGCACACTGGGGCCTCACACATACATGCATGCACACACATGTATACACTAGAGCCTTACACATACACACATACATGCACACACATGTGCCCCCAGGCCTCACACATACACACACACACTGGAGCCTCACATGTACATGCACGCGCACACATGTGCACACCTGGGCCTCACACGTATGTACACACATGTGCACGCCGGGGCCTCACACGCACACACACACACACCGACCCTGACTGTGCCGGGGCCAGAGGCCGAGCCCCGGCAGGTCGCACCCGGGGGACCTGCCTTGGAGGCCACTGAGAGGCCAACGACGCCCCGAGGCGTCTGTCCGCGGGCGCGGGCCTGGGGCTCCCCGGCCCGGCCCGGCCCGCCCCTCCCCCCAGCCTGAGCCTGGACCTTACCCCGAGCGAGTGCGGACGGCCGCGTGTCCCGAGGTCGGGGCGACGTCCCCGCTCAGCATTGCGAACGTGGTGCTCTTCCCAGCTCCGTTCACCCCCAGGAGCCCGAAGCACTGCGGGGGGGATGGGCACCGGTGAGAGGGGGACCCCGCCGCGCGGCCTCGCTCGTCCGCGGGGTCCGCAGACTGTGGGGTCGCGCTTTCGGGCGAATCGCTTCGCGGACGGCGCCAACGGCATTCGGTGGTCGAGGTGGGGGGGACGGGGCGGCAGCTGAGGGGGGCGGGAGTCGGTGCCACCCGCCACCACGCATCTGCCGGCTGTCACCTCGCAGGGGCGGAGGGAAACCAGCTGGTTTCTGAGGCAAGGGCGCCCCCCGCCCCACGGACCGGCGAGACGTCCCCGGGAGGGGCCTGGCATAGCGGGGTGCGGGCGGCACAGCGGGGTGCGGGCGGCACAGCGGGGTGCGCGCGGCACAGCGGGGTGCGGGCGGCGGCTCCCTACCTCACCCCTGGCGACGCCCACGCTGAGGCCGTGCACGGCCGCGCCCCGCCGGCGGAGGCCCCGGTAGCGTTTGCGCAGCTCCCGCAGCACGAGCACGTCGCCCGCGGCGCCGCCCTGCAGCACCCGCGCTCGCTCCCGCTCCACGTCTGCGTCCCCGCACGCAGCGTCCCCGCACACCACGCCCTGGGCGGCGGCGCGGCCCCTGGGGAGGCGAGGTTGAGGTTAGCGCCCGCCCGGGGCAGGGCCGGCAGTCCAGACAGAAGTGGGGACGTGGGGTCCAGACACCCCGCAGCCCCCGCAGCCCCCCGCCCTCCCGGAACGGCCCGCCCGGGACGTGCGTGTTCCTGAGGCCAGTGCGCGGACGGGCACCAGATACAGCCACTTCCAGCCGCGGAAACACACTCGGCCCCCGCTTTGTGCTTCGTGGAAACAGAATCGACCCCTAAATTATTATAAGGGATCAGGTGGTCCGTTCCCTTCTGCGAACAGGTCATTTGATCAACCGGACTGCGCAGAGCGCGCCGGACACAGTGGCCTCGCGGCGGCGCACAGCCGGCCTCACGGGGTCAGGCGCGGGAGCCGGACCCCGGGCGCCCGGCTCGGCCAGGGAGGCGCGTGCGACGGTGCATCGCACCCTACGCGCCGGCAAGGCCGCCTTGAGCCCTACTCAGCAGAGGGGGGCTGTGTGCATGTGTGTGCGTGCGTGTGTGCACGTGCGTGTGTGTCACACACACTCCCAGAGAGGCCCTGTCACAGACTGCATTTACACACGCGTCCCTGCTGCTACTGGCCGCCACTGTCTCGTGACAAACAGCGCGCGGCACTGACGGCAAAGGGCCCCGCGCCGCGTCTCGCCACGGAAAGGAGTGACACCAGCATCTGCTCGCCTCGGGGGCTTCAAGCCGGAGACCGGAAAGGGCTGGCTGAGCGGGCGGGACGGTCGCCCCTCGCCGCCCTCCGGCGGGCGTCCGGCCCGGGCCGGGCCTCACCTGGCCCTGAGAGCCAGGTCCCCGTGCAGCAGCACCCTCAGGAGCAGCAGCGCGGAGCCCTGGGCGGCCAGCAGCACCAGGAGCCAGCCCAGGCAGCCGGCGCGGAAGGGGCTGGCGTAGGCGTCCAGGCCGAGGCCGCGGCCCAGGTCGTGGCGGATCTGGTTGTAGCAGAGCTCGATGAGGCCCTGGCCCAGGCAGAACTGCGGGAACGCGGCGAAGGCCCAGCGGAGCGCCTCGTAGAGCCGCTGCAGGTGCTGCGGGGCAGAGGGGCGGGGTCACGCCAGGGGCCGCCCCCCGCATCGCCGCGCCCGGGTGGGACCCCGCCCCCCCATGCTAAGAGCTGCACGCCCCCCACCATCCCCGGCCCGCCGTGGTCACAGGGCCCGCGGCCCCGCCCCCGCCTGGCCGGTCGCCCACACACCGACACACGGGGCGCAGCGAGGCTGCCCGCACGCCCCTCGCCCGCCGCCGCCAGGTGCGGACACCCGCGTAGACGCGTCCGCGTCTCCCCGCGGTTACAGGCGGCGGACACCAGCTCGCCGCCACCCGACCCCCGCTGGAGAGCGACGGAGCGGCCGCGGCCACGGACCTGGGCCCGGGAGAGGAT
>PVKZ01008887.1:0-13508 GCA_004027375.1 Macroglossus sobrinus
TCTACTTGTCAACACAAAAAATAATCTTTACCTGAACTAAAGCAGGGGCTGTAGGAGTGGAGTGGAGTGGGAATGGAGGTAGACCTATTTAGAATTCATGTGACTGATTGGATACTGGGAATAATGGAGCTGAAGGAGCTGACATAGAGATCTGGGCAGAAGGTAGTGGGAGCCAGAGGAGGACATGAAATCACCCTAAAAAGAGAACACTGGGACAGAATTTTACTTCTGAATGACATAAATTTTCTTTTTCTCCTGGTAGTGGAATTAGAACCTTTTATTCAAACAAACTTTTAACTGGCTGCCAATGTGTAAGGCAGATAAAAATAGAACTGCTCACACACAAGGCCAGTCTGCTTGACCTCCCCCTCATCCTACTCCGTTCTGGCCAAGGCTCCTGAAACACCACAGGGAAACTACTGCATAGGGTATGGTAGGGAAGTAGCAAGGGGGTGAAAATTACATTTATTGAGTATTTCTTTTCTACTAGGCACTGATCTCGGTACTTCTTGTGAGTGATTTATGATTATGATGATTCTGAGGAAGACTGCTTGAGTCAGTAATTTCTCTTTTTCAAGATGTTAAAAATTATTGCCAGACGAATCCTCTCAAGAGCATTTATAAATACTCTGTTCTACTTGGAATTGGGCTATAGGCTTTTTGAATCACAAGCAGACAGACAAACATAGAACCATTAAACCTGTTATACAAAATTGATTGCTAGAGGCTGTTCAACTTCAAAAATGTAGTGTACTCATGCATGCTTTTCAGAAAAATCTTACCTGATAATAAAGATGTTCTAGGTAACTATTAGTGATAACCCCTATGAAAGAGTATGTTGCCTTTTTTTTTCCTAGCACATCTGACAAATTCATTCTATTCTCTCTTTTTTTTATTTGTTAAGTGCCATAAATGACACGGGTTCTGAGTTACATGCTGTGATTAATTTTCAAAAATTTTCTCTGCTTGATGTCTCTAGAAATTTTTGAGAACTAAACATCGTGGAGAAATTTGTTTGGCTGCTTTCAGCAAGTAAGCTGTTTATCATTCTGAGATATACACACACATCCATACATGCATGCATACATACATATACATATATGTGTATATGCACACACATACATACATACATATATGTATATATATACTACATATATATTAAATTTTGTTAGTGAATACTAATACAAATCTGTATTGTGTGCATAGTAGTACTGAAATTTTCTTGGTTTTGCATTGCTTTGCTTCATCAGAATGTAGTAGCAAAGCTTTAAAATGAAAATTTCTCAAAGAATTAGGTTCATTCCATGTGTTAAGTTTTAAATAATTTATAATTTTAAGTCCTTCCTTTAAATACATTATTTCATTTTATATTTTGTCTCTCCTTCGTTAATACTTGATTAGATTTTCATGTATTTCCTTATAAAAATTGTGTTTGTGATTTTTATCAGAACAGTATATTGCATCTTTGTAATATCTATGTTGTAAAACAAGTCAAGAACAAAGCTTCTTTGTAAATATAATTCATACTTAGAGACTATAAAACATATAAATTGATGTGCATAGTTAAAGGTTTAGATTTTAAGTTTTTAAATGAACATTTTAAAACAGAGCTTTCAGAATTTCCATATCTGAAGAAATGTTTCTATAG
Organism: Macroglossus sobrinus; assembly: GCA_004027375.1. Lineage (NCBI taxonomy): Eukaryota > Metazoa > Chordata > Mammalia > Chiroptera > Pteropodidae > Macroglossus > Macroglossus sobrinus. The sequence goes on from PVKZ01008887.1 coordinate 1,649, forward strand.
TGGCAGGTAGCAAAACTATTTTGAATAGACTTTTCATATTAAAATTTAATTATTCATGTTTTGATGAGTTGTTTTGGATATAACATCTTCATAGTAAGAAAGTAAAAAATTATAAACCCTGATACACTAAGGGCCATAGGGCTATGTAATAAAAGAAGCCAGGGACCTAAGGATGGAGATTTTATATATATGTATGTATGTATATTTTGATCTGGTGAGATATTTCATGGACTGCCATTGCTCTGTTCCTTGCTGGGTTTATTGTGACCTGAATTAGAAAGGCTCTTGTGCTTTCACCCTTTAATTTAATTAGATAATAATTTTGTAGGAGTTCCCTGGAGATAGCAAATTTATTGACACTGTAAATCAACCTCTGTGTGTAATTGCATGCTGTTTATTTCATTGTTGGTGGACAAAAAGGCCACAACGAGTACAGGAAAAATGTTAATTCTGGTAAAGATTAAGTCTTTAGTGGTCTAGGCCTATCTTGAAAAAAAATGGTGAAAACATTGGGCTAGGAGGCCAAATGCATGATATCCTGCAGAAGATCAAGAATATTAGGTATTTTCAAACACCATGTCAAAGAATACCATCTATTGCATATAATTAAACATGTTAAGATATTGGGTAGACAGAAGAAATACTATCAAGAATTTTTAAACCAAACAATAGTTCTAGAGATAAGGATATTTGTACTTGAAAGATAATAAGCTATAGTAATTTCTGTTTTAGTGTTGAAATTTAGAGTTTCTCACCCATTTGGTGAACTTTGACCTGGGCTTTGCTACTTTGTGTCTTTGGGGATCTTTTTAGGTATTAACACCACGAAACTAAAATTATTCCTACTTCAACAGTTTTCAAAATTTTGTTTTGCTTCAGAGCCTTCTTTTTACTTAAAAATTTTCACAGAATATCAATATATAAAAAATATTTTATTAGAAAACATTTCTTTTTTAAGATCAAATTTTATGATGTTTACTTACAAAATAATTCAATGAGATGTTAATGCTACTTTGACAAACAGGAAATTTAAAATTGGACTTTATAGATAAAAGTTACAGATATCATCAGTCAATTGATTTTTGTTTTTTGACTTCACAGCACCGAGAAAATAATGGTACACAAATAAGTAGCTACAAAGAATAAAATAGTAACGACTCTTTTCTCTTTAGTACTTGACTTGCAATCTCTGAATATTCTTTAACTAGGAGAACCATAGTTTTGAAGGAGAATAATAGAGACTTTCACTTGTAGCCACGATGGAGTAACCAGACAAAGCATATAAAACAGTGGTTTTCAGACATGGACATCAGGCATTGCGGGACTGTGATCTCTGAGAGACTATAGGATGAGACAACTATGAAGAAACTACAATACACCCAATTTACTGTCTGGAGAGAATTTCTTGGCTGCAGTGCTGAGAAGGGGACTCCAGCAGTCTCCTTGAGTTAAGGAGTGTAGCTGAGATTCAGAGAAGGCCAACAAGGCTAGAATTCATAAAACAGAGCACTGGAATACAGAGAGCTGCACAGAGAGATAGCTCCAGAGATATAAGGAGGGTCCACCTTGAGTAGTACCAGAATATGCATGTGACAGGACTAGTTGAGGCCAGAAAAAAAACAACCAAGGGGAGAAGAGAAAACAACCTGCACATATTGCACAGGACAGGAATAGTTTATGTTCTTACCAGCCAGCAGAGAAAGTCTTGTAATTCTTGTAAGTTCATCAGGGTATTGCCTCAAGAACGAGGCAAGATTAGTCCTAGACTAGAGACTGGCAAACTTTTTATATAAAAGACCAGATAGTAAATATTTTAGAGTTTGTGTATGACATAGGGCTTCTGTTGATTCTTCTCTCTTCCCCTCCTCTTTCTCCTCCTCCTCCCATTGCCCCTCTTCTTCTTTTTCTTCTTATTTTTGTCTTTTGCTCCTCATTTGCCTCCTCCTTTTTCTTCTTTTTTCTTTCCAACCCTTTTAAAAATTAAAAAAGTATTCTTAGCTCATGGATTATACAAAGATAGCTTGGGTCCTGTATTTGGCCTACAGGCCATAATTTGTTGACTCTTGTCCTAGATGAAAGTTTATTCTGGTGATGCCTAACAAAACTTAAAAGAATGTATTAAAGGGTCAGTTTCCCAGCAATTCTGCATTTTAAGCAAAACTTATATTTATTTAAAGGAACACAAATATATACAGCATCCATTTTTAGCCCTTCGACTAGGGCCAAGAAGGTAAGCTTCACAATCCCTGCTTATTCAATCAAAAATTCCAGGCATGCAAAGAAGCAGCAATAAAATATAGCCCATAATAAAGAGAAAAGTTAATTAATCAAACTGATTCAGAAATTATCCAGACAATAAATTAATGGTAGAGAAACACATTAAAAACAGTTGTTATAGCTATATTGCATATATTCAAGAAGCTACATAAAGATTAAACTTGCTAGGTAGATATAAAATATAAAAAAGATTCAAATTAGATTTCTTATACGTAAAATATAGTATGTCTGAAATGAAAAAAATATACTATATGAGATAAAAGATGATTTGGAATATTTGAAAGAAAAGATTAGTGGACTTGAAGACATAGCAATAGAAACTATTCAGTCTAAAACACAGAGAGAAAAGAGACTAACCTCCCTGACTACCCAAATTTCACCTCCAAAAAAATAGAAACAGCATCACTGAGCTGACGACAACTTTAGTATAATGCAAATGAAATTGGATTCTGAAAAGAAGAAAGGGACACAGGAACAATAGTGTAAACTATTTCAATTTCAATTTTGGTAAAAACTATAAATTCAGAGAACTAAGTTCAATGAACCCCAAGATCAAGAAACACAAAGAAAATAATACCAAGGCATAGCATTACTAAATTGCTTAAAACCTGTGATAAGGAGAGAATTTCTTCCTCTTCTACTTATTTTTGTGCTCCAGACACCATAAATCTAGAGGTATAAACTTCCTCTGCAAACACTCTGGCCCACATGTAGCCATAACCATCAGAGGCACATGCTGAGACAAGATTACATGTACCGGGGGAAACACTGCGAGGTAAAAAATGGAGAGGGACCCAAGGAGGCAAGGAAATCCTCTGTGTTGATGTAGATCTCACTGCTGTTAAGGAGAGCAGGAAGGAATGAAGGAATTAACCTACCTGCCTTCCTAGCCCTGTGGGCATATATTACCAGTGGAGGCTGGCCATTTTTTTTATCCAACCTTGTCTCTGTAGATGAATTTTCTAGTATACATACCCTAACATCCATTTTCTCTTCTAGAACTGTTACTCTTTGTCACTCTCCTGATTCTTGGCTAGGATGTAAAGAAATCCTGCAGATTCTTTGCAGCATGGGAGGAAAAAAATTTGTTATTTTCAATACAGTAAAATAGAATGAAACAGATACATTAGCATCCAACCATAAAATGACATACAACTTACAAATACCAATTTAAATCACTTTTCGATGGTTCTCTGATTCAAATTATGCAAGACACCATCTCCTTCCCATATTTGCAATAAAAAAACCCCAGTTAATTAGGAGAAAATACAATAAAGTTTTGGGTCTCCTTTACACTAGATGTACTAGACTGAATGCTCTTTATAGAATGATTCCTGATAGTACATTGGAATCAATATGGTAATTAGAATGTAGAGCCATTTCATATGAGATGTGTCAGGGTAATCAGCAATAAATCACCAGTTCTGAACCAGAGAAAACTAAATTACAACACTGATTAACTTTTAGCCCTTTGACTAGGGCCAAAAATTCAACAATGTCATTTATGGGGAAATGACAAATAGGTTACAGCAGTTGGTCACCTTTTAACAAGTCAGCCGCTTTCATTATTAAAAAAGTCAAACTATCATACAGAGAACAGCACAGAAATTCCAGAAAAGTCCTGGCCATAAACATTTTGGATCTACTTCTTTTATATGAACTTGTGGAGCCCATTAAAAGAAAATGGATTAAAATGGATTAAATGACCATGAGGAAGAAGAAAAATGGAAACTTTCTGTTAAGCTGTACAATTTGCCTATTACCGTAAGTGCACATTGAAAAATTACATCTCTCAACAGTGTCTATACAAGAAAAATGAAAGATGAAATAGTCATACAATTTTAAAAAGCATAAAATTTGTTTAACCTTTATTTTGGGTGTAGTAAAGTCACTGTTTTATTTTACAAAGTAAAAAGAAAAACCGAATATGCTGTGTGGAAAACAGATGCTTAATGCATTTTGCAACAGAAAGAAAAGATTCTTGTATTTACTCACATGTTGAGGCACATATGTTTTCTTGGTCTGGATATTGCCATTGTTATTTTTGTACCACTTTTAATATATTGACTTTAACAATAAGAAATAACACCTACATAGTGTCTATCTATTAAATCTTTGCATTGAAAATAAGTTAGTGTTTTAATAAAAAGTAGATTTTCACGAACCATTTTCAAATTCTTAAAATATAAGCATTGAATCTACTCAGTATATCTAGCAATTTTATCATTTTATTATACAACCAATTTCTCATGAGAAAAATAAACTATTTTATAATTTCACAATTTCACTAAAATTTATTTTGCCCACTTACAAACTCTTACATATTATTTTCTCTAATATATTTGGAAAAGGTTTTTGTTTATTTTTAGCCAACACATGTTAAATTATTTAAATAGCCAGGCTTCAAACTGTGCTCATTAATACCTTTGTAATAAAACACATGTCTTTTATTTATGTCATTCCGTGAACCTTATATCTATATACATCCAACATGTGCGCAGATTTTGTCTTCTAAGATACATGAGCAGTTTGAATGAATGGATTGGTGGTATGATGTCTGCCCCTATTTCAGTGTGTGGTGTTGAGTTTGAGCTTTGTAGCCATAAAAGAGTAACTCAGAAATTTGTGGAACTATACAAGAAAACTTTTTTTTTTTTTTTAATTTGAGTCATAGACAGAACTGTTTGGGGACTCAGGTGACAAAATGTGACACAGAATTGGCTAGGATGTCATTCTGTTTCACAAGGAACTCAGAATAAATCTTAAATCCCAAAGGTTGAAAGTATGAGGAATCTGCAGTCAGTGCCCTTGTCTTGAACCTTGGCATTCCAATGACATAACAGTATGAAGGGCAGAGCATCTCTTCATGGCTTCTGGGGCAGTGATATTGATCAGTTGGAGTCAAAGTGGTGATTCCAATGACAAATGAATTTGTGGGCATACATGGGGCAACCTTTCAGTGAACCTCAGAAAAACTCAAGGAAATTTTGGAAAGAACCAGTATCCACTAATTAGAGTGGATACTAGTTTGTCGAGAGCTTTAATTACCAAAATATGGTCTTTAAAAGTGACCAGGGCTTTAAGGATGCTTTGGTTAATTTGGGGGAACTTCTCCAGGATTTTCACAATCTTTATGCAGCATATATGTCCAACCACTATCCAGTGCATGGAAGCAGAACCACTGCTCTTTAGCAGGAGTATTCTTGAAGCTGAACAATCAGGCACATACTTAGGGCCTCAAGATTTGCAGGACTCCTCCCTGGCTTTTCCCACAGGGTGAGAAGGTTGCAAAACCAGGGGGTGTGCCTAACCAGAGCCTGTGCCCTCTACTCTAGACTACACTTAGGTTATCCTGGAGCTCCTTGTGCAAATGACCAGGAGCCTGCTCCCAAAGCCAGCATGGTCTTCTTCACCCTGACTGTCCTAAGGGAAGATTATGCTACTAGTATGTGTACCCCTAGGTCTACGAGTTGACTACAGGGTGGTTGTCTGGAGAGGTGCAAATGAAGGTTGACTTTGTGGGTTGGAATATGCATACGGATGTTTTCAAGGCCCCATACATAGCAAGAAAAAGTAGTGAGTGTGAAGAGAAGGTGGTGGGCCAAGGAAGTACCATCTCCGGCTATACTCTTCCCCCAGACATGGGGATATTGGGAGCAGGCCTAAATTTAGGGTCAATGTCGATGCCTTTGTTAGAGAATTGGAACATGGAACATGGATGAGGATTTTCAGAAATGTCTGTCTTGATGGATATTAGAGAATTGAATTAGAGCCGGATTTGGAGAGATTTTTGCAGGTGGCCTTTAAGCTCTTGGGAAGAACTACTCATGAAGGAAGTGTTTTAGTTTATAGCCTTACAAGATTTTTCAATATCATAATTTCCCTGTACTTCCTCAAGATATATTAGGAAAAGAAGTGTGTGTGGAAAGTAATTTTAGTATTTATATTTAGTCCTGAGGATTTATTTTAAAAAAAAATGACCCTTTTTGTGCATGATGAGAGATGTGTCAAAATCCTTAGGTATGAGAGCATTTTCAAATCTTCTAGTAATCTTTTTTTATAAGTGCACAGTGGCAATGCCATTGCTGTGGTGACTAATGGAATTTATGCTTGTGTTTTATTGTGTTTTAAAATATTCCCAGTTTTAATTTTTAGTATGATAAATATCAGTAGATACGACCCAGAGAAACAGAAGTCTTTGGGGTATGTGATAATTTCAAAGAGCATAAAAGGCTCTTAAGACCAGATGTTTGAGAACCACTGGGTTTCTTACAGTGATGGGCACAGGCAAAACCCTGCTCAAATATGAAGGTGTCTTGCTAATAGCTATAAGAATGGAAACAACAGCATTGTGATTAATCCAGGTGCTAAAATAATTACTGCCAACTGTTGACTACCGATGTTAATTGATAGAAATCAGGGCTGAAGAAAAAGGAGTCTACCCATGTAAGATTTGATGGGCAGTATTTCTCATCCCACAAGAAGGAGAGAGAACAGTGAAAGAGTGATTCAGGAGATGAAGATGGGACCACTGACATCTCATTCCAGAAAGGTGGCCTGTGTATTTTTGTATGTCTTATCCAATGTCCTTTGATCTTGAACATATGTGAGAGACTTCTCACCTGTAAGAAAAGGAGCTTCTACCAAATACAGAGGGAAACTATTACTCTGAAGAGGAGGAGAGTAACCCCTGCTACAGAGGTGTTATGAAATGTCAGGTTTTGTAAATGCATATAGTTAAACAAATTACATCCCATTACATTGTTCTACACATAAAAAATGATAACTGCTAATTGGATTATTGTTCAAAGAATTAGTACCAGTGAGCTAGAGTAATATTCAAGAGTAAACAGAAAAAAAAATCATGGTCAAGCCTGAAGTAAAATTAGAAGTATAAAATATGTTTGCTATATCAATTAGCAGATGCATCAAAAGATTATTTGGAGGAATGAAAAGAAATAAAAGCCCTTTAGCACAGTTTGAAACAACTCAGAAACAAGAAACATAGACCTTTAATTACTTATGACTTAGCTTTGTATTTGCTACAAATGCTCTAGTTGTAATGTAGACATTTAATTTAAATATGCTTGTCTCTGAAAAGGAGTAATATATTTTTTTGAATATGTGAATGATTACAACATAAAGAGCTATTGCATGATATATTCTGAGTTAAGGTTTAAAATAAACATGATCTTGTTATGTATAAGACAGTCAAACTCACCTAATTGCATGTGAATTAAGGATGTATATATAATTCAGAATTAGTAAATATGTTTATATATTTATTTTACTTTCATGATTCTATTCAAAATAAGCTATGATAGAATTCTAAAATCAGCTTTTGACATCATAACATTGTTTTAATTTAGTAATTCAGATTGATTGGCATACATGACAAAACAATCCCACGTCCTAGTTATATGCAAGGAGTAATCCTGTCTCTTGTAATTAATAATACCTTTCATTGATATTTTTCCCCTTAAGTAAATTGAGAGATCTAGAAAATGAAACCAGGGACCTAGAAAATGTGCCTGCCTGAAGGAATAAAAAGAACTTAGATTTTAAAAAGAAAGCATTGTAATGGTAGTTCCTTTAAGAAAAAAAAATCACCATGTAAAAATCAGTATGGAACAGGAAAGGAAGGTAATGTTACTGTGGAGTCAGGATATAGTGGTCTATGGGTTTGTGTAAGTAGTGGATGGGGTGTGTGAGGTGGGACACGCATAGGGATTTTCTGATTTAAAAATAATGGGGTCTGGTGAACATTTATGCATATAATATTTAGGTTTTATTAATAGTTTACTGATGTTAAGCAGAGATGCTTTTAGTCATTTATTTAATCCTTACTATAGAGAGTAATTAATTTGTCAAGTCCACACTGCTAGTTAATGGCAGAACCAGGACTTGCGCCTAAGCAACCTAGCTTCAGTGTTTGTGCTTGTAACGACAACTCGATATTGCTTCTTTCTAAAGAACACTTTCAAAATGATCTAATTTTAAACCCCTAAAAAAGACAATGGCCGTGACACTGGCTTTCAATTGCAAGAACCCAGTTTTGAAGAACAGCTTTTTTCTCCTAATTATTGTAGGAAGTGTTTGTTCTCTTTCCCTCAGCAGTCTGGTCCTCCCTTTCTCTTTTAAATCAAAGCCCTTTAGGGGAAGAACTTGCAAAAAGTTTTCGACATGTATAAGCAGAGGGGACTTGTGCTCTGCTTCTCTCTGGTTATCAGCACGCTTATTGTCTTTGTCCCCAGGGCAACAGATTCTTAGAAACAGTGAAGGTCTAGATAGTATTTTAGAATTTTAGGCCATATGGTCTCTGTTACAAAGACTCAGTCTTGCTGTTGTAGGGAGAGAGCAGCCCTAGACAGTACATAAATAAAGAGGTCATAGCTGTGTTTCAGGAAAGCAGTTTTTAAAACAAGCGGTCAGCTGAGTTTGTCTTGTGGGTTGATCGACCTCTGGTCTAGACCTCTGAATAATTTCTATGTAATTTTCCTGAATAATAGTCAATATATATTAAGTGTATGTTCTGTATCAGGCACTAGACAAACACAATGTGCAGATTCATTTGATATTCACACTAATATAAAGTAAGTATAGCATTTTTTTTGGTTAAATTACAGTTGGCATTCAATATTATGTTAGTTTCAGGAATAGTATAGTGATTAGACATTTATTTAATTTACAAAGGGATGCCCCGATAAGTCTAATATCCCCCAGTACCATACATAGTTATTAAAATATTATTGACTATATTCCTTATGGTAAGTACAGTACTTATAAAATTCTGTTTTACAGATGAAGAAATCAAAATGTACAGATTAGGTTACTGACATATATATCATAGGTATTGCTGGGACTTTAGAGACTTTGCTCGTACCACTGTGTATTCTACTAATGAGTCAAAATAAGGTTACTTGCTTTGCAAGTATGCCAGTATTGTTTTATTTTGATTTCATTACTCATCCTCATACTTTGGAAAATATCTGTTTCCATTCCAGTTATCCATATTGCCTTTTGAGATCTAGTCTGCAATTTCTATGGATGGCCTTGAGATTTCTATCCTGCACCTTTAAATTTAAATAATAATCCTGATTGCCCATTTTGCCTCTGATGCTTACCATGTAGCCATTGATATTTATGTGAGGCTCACAAAACCCTTTCTGTTTATGTCTATGAACATAAAAGATCTTTTGTTTTCGATGAGTACTGAAGAGTGATATCCAAATATTCGGGAATAAGTGTTTTTGGAGCCACTCGACAAAACTATAGTGGAAGGTGCAGAGACGAGATCACTTCTTTCTGCATATCAGGGCTGAAGACAAAAGACCATCCTGGGAACTTGAGGGTTTTTTCCCCCCCAAGTACGCACGTGTCAGCTGAGAAAGCTGGAACAGATTAAATAGAAGGATGTAATTTCAGGGACACAATTGACATCTTTTGTGAGAATCTGTGGTCTTTTCTTTCACCAAAGCAGAGTGGCCCCAAGTCTGACTTCTGGTGAATTTTACAGGCTCAATAATATCATTAAGCAAGCAAGCACTAGAACTCATCAGGGTATAATTTTTATATGCAATAAGATATATATATATATATTCTTTTGAATTAGTGTTTTAACTTAACAAAAAAGAAAATTTGCCATATAGTATAAAATGTATCTAAAAAGAACATTCATTTTATTTAGAGTTAAAGAATTCGCAGAGTACTCACGTAGAATGTCAGTAAAACTGATTTAAAATGGTAACTTTTTTTAACTGCAGAAAAGTTTAACTAAAGTCCTCAAGGAATATAATAAACCATTTGATTTTTGTGCCAAACATTCTTGGTTTTAGCCTTCAAGTGGTATTTCTATTTTCCAGTGAAAACAAACAAACAAAAATCTTGAAAACCTAGAATATAGAACCCTGCTTAAGGCTCTGTAATAGATCAGGACAGAGGTACTGACTGAATCTCGATTTCTCGAATGATTCTTAACGTCTTATACAACTGGACTAAACAAATAGCTGGTAGAGAAAAATAAGTCCTTTTAGGTAATTTTTCCCTTGTTAATTTTAAAAAATTAAATTACAATAAATCATCAACATTACAGACCTTTTCTGAGCATTATAACCATTTCATTTTTTGAATTTGTGCTGAAGTTATATTCCCTATTCTCTTTATAGCTTTAAATTTATTTCACTGTAAAAAATTGACATTGGCTAAAGATGTCACTTTTGTCCACTTGTCATTATTACTGAAATGAATACAATGCTTGTGAACATCAGAATAAAGAATCAGAGAATGTTAAAGATGGAAGGGACATTAGAGATCATCTAGGACAGGGTTTCTCAGCTTCAGGACTATTGACATTTTGGACTGAATCATTCTTTGGTGTGAGGTGGGGTAGCATGGGCAGTTCTGTGCATCATAGGATGTTGCCCATGTATCCCTGGTCTCTACTCCCTACATTTCAGTAGTATATACCTGGTCCTAGCTGTGACAGTCAAAAATTTCTTGAAATTGCCAAATGCTGCCTAGTGGGTAAAATCACCTTCAGTTGAGAACCACTGACCTAGTGCAACCACTTCATTGTAAAATAGTGTTAATATCTTACCTATGTTTTCTGAATGAAGAGACTTTTCCTCATTTAGCTAGTTAGTATTATACATAGGTCTAGTATGCCAGAGGTAAGAGAGAATAAAGAATGCAGTTATGTATATAATTTAAGGCCAGCCTGACCTTAAATAGAATTGACAGATACAAAATTTTAATTTAGTAATCATCTTCTTACTTTAATAGTCCTTTCTATTATGTTTAGTTCTTTTTCTATGGTTTATAGATTGTGCTCTAGATTAATGCTATGCAAAGTCAATAACATATTGTTTAATTCAACTAACTTTTTTTTTTTTTTTGCAGCAATACTTTCTAGTGTGAGCCCCCATCCCTTTACTATCCTTTAACAAAGAGTTCGCAAACAAGTATCTATCTGTGGTCTCTTCTTTGGTAGACCTAGTACAGGTGATCATGGCCTCTAAGAGGTTTCCCATCTAGACCTCCATTTCTTACATTGGGGCTCTGTTCCCTGCCTGGCATATTCACAAAGCAAGTCATATTATTAACTTCACTGCTAAGTTCATTACATGCAAATAATTATTTTTCTATTCTCTTAAAATTTATATTTGCACTTTCACAAGAATGTCCTCTCTGTCCATCTATGATCACTCTATGCCATGCAGATCTTTCACTCAGATCTGCCTGTCTTTCTGCTGCCTTCTTGTTTAGTTTTGTTTACTTCTTCTTGAAAACAAGAATAGTTTTCCAAATCAAGGGACTTACCAAGAGCAAAATTCACCCACTTAATAAATATAAACTCTCTTCAGGGAGATTTCTTTCTATTGCAGTCTGGGTTACAATATTATCTTACTAAGAAATTGAAAAATATGCAAATCTTTTTGTTGGCCTCTTCCATTAAACCTTTTGGGACCACTGATCATCTTCCTTGAAACAGTGACATGTAAAGCATTCACTTCTTTTTATGCTAAATCTGAGAGAGAGATAGATGAAAAAGAAGGAGGAGAAGGAGAAGGAGGAGGAGAAGGAG
>PVKZ01008889.1:0-13507 GCA_004027375.1 Macroglossus sobrinus
GTGGGTGGGCGGGGCAAGTCAGAAGGGGCGGGGCTGCTGATAGGCAGAGCAGGTCGTAGGGGCGGGGCCACGGGTGGGCGGAGCAGGCTGGAGGGGGCGGGGCCGCGGGTGGGCGGAACAGGTTGGCGGGGGCGGGGCCGCGGGTGGGCGGAGCAAGTCGTAGGGGCGGGGCCGCGGGTGGGCGGAGCTGTCTGGAGGGGCGGGGCCGCGGGAAGGCCACCCTGTGGGGCAGAAGGGGTCCCCCAGGCTGCTCTCACGAGCGGGTGTGGGACTGACGTCCCTCCTCCTGGGGCTCAGGGCTCGTGTCGTCGCTACGGGGTCCCCACCGGTCCTGCGTGAGCGGGACGGGGACAGCTTCCTGGGCGCGGCTGTCGGGCACGCGCACCCAGCGCGTTGCCAGACCCGGTGTCGTTCGATTTTAGTCCCAGGGAGCTCATGCAGCCCTGGGGCCGGCCGCGGGCTCTGGGCTCAGACTCGGGGCTCAGACTCGGGGGCCGGGGCGCCTCGGCAGGACTTCCCTGACAACAGTGTCAGCACTGTTGTCAACTCTGGTGTTCCTCGTTGAGGAAAAAAAGCCCCCCAAATGCCACGGTAACGGACATGGCTTTGGGTAGAAACACAACACAGGATGCGCTGTGTCGGATAACGATGGGAACTCCGTGTTTTCACAACGATCGTTGCACCCAGACAGACGGGGGGTGGGGGGAGAGCCGGAGCCGCGCAGGCGCCCGGGCTGCAGGGCGCGTCCCTCTGGCTGTCGGGGTGGGGCGGGGGTGGGGGGTCTGGCGGGACGGGTGCAGGAGAGACCCGGGGCGCCACGGCAAGACACCCCGCCCACCGCCCGCTGCCGCCTCTTCTCCTTGGCTCCCGCTGGGAGACGCTGAGCAGGTCTCCTGGCACCTGGGCCTCAGTTTCCCCGTTTGTAGAATGGGGCTTGGGCCCCCTCTCAGAGGGGGAGAGGTGCCAGCACTCAGTAGCTTTTGGGAAGCGCCTTTGGTCGCTTTTACCTCTGAACCCCATCTTGCTCATTCACAAGTGTCTGGGGAAGCGCGGGGGGGGGGGGCCCGCGAGGAGGCGGGCAGACGGGCTCTAAGCGCTGACCTCTCTCTGTCCTGTCGCCGCTCCAGGTCCAGTGTCACAGCTACACGGGATACTGCTGGTGCGTCACATCCAACGGGAGGCCCATCAGCGGCACCGCCGTGGCCCACAAGACCCCCAGGTGCCCTGGTAGGTCTGGGCAGCCTGTGGGGGACCCTCCCCTGACGCGGGCTGGCTGAGGCTCCGGCCGGCTCACCTGTGGGGGCTCACGGTCAGCTGCGGTGGCCTGCGTCCCCGCACAGACCCTACCGCGTTGGGAAGCTCTGGGATTGAAGACGGCTCACCCAGGGGTCCCGGGACTCTTAATTTGTAGAAGGGACGGTGAGGACTGCAGTCAGCAGGGGGAGGGACCGGTATTTGCTTTGGCAGCAAAGAAGCCAGCGTTTCTGGTCTCGCGTGTGTGTGTTTGCGAAGAGAAAGCGGCTGGTTCCTCTCGGTGCCGTGTCCAGGTGCTTCATTTGTGTTATTTTTATTACTCATGAGGAGGATTGATGTGCCGAAGGGAAGACCATTGGCAGGAGACTGATCTATACGACAGTCTGTTTTCCATTAATATTTTAGCACAAACATCGTAAGTAACTCAGGTCGTCTGTATTTTCGGAGCTGGGCTGCCGCTGGATTCTGATGGATTGCTTGGGGAGGCCCTCAGATCACCCGCTGGGACGGGCGGTGGTGTCCGCCGCCGAAGGTCTAGAGGGGACGTATGGAAAGAGGCAGAGTGGGTTGTCACGTGACCGTCACAAAGCCCGGAGCCCAGTCCTGATTTTCCACGTACGATGTTGAAAAAATTTGCACTTGGAGTCCATTTTTAGGCTGATTTTCTATTTTAAAGGCAGACAGGTTCTCATTAGGTTCTGCTCATGATTCAGACGTTTATACAGGAGCCGGGACCCGGGACAGGACTCACAACCGACCGTGTGGTGACATCCGTCATTAACAGTGACGTGAAGCCTGATCTTTCCAGTGACTGCTCGTCACTGAAACGCCAGGGGGTGTGCGTAACGCAGAACGGAAACATAGTTAGTTTTAAAAACGATTTTGTCATCCAAGGCCTAAAAATGGCTGAGAACGTATTTTTGGTGAGCCAACATCGCACCTCATAATTCTCTGACCAACTCACGGAGTCAATGACAACAGGAAAACAGCAAGTCGGCATCCGCGTGTGTCCGTCCGTGTGGGAGACGCTGTCTCATGCCGACTGCACTCCGTCCCCGTCCATCCCCGTCCGTCCCCGTCCGTCCCCACGCGGGCCTGAGGCCAGCCGCGCCGTGCAAAGGCGGGAGCAGGCGGAATCCGTTTCTGTGATTTTAGTGACACCGTGTGAAAAATTCATCGAGTAGTATCCCAAAGAACTCGGTTAGAAAGCCATGTGCAAAAGTGGCTGAATTTCTCACGTTCTCCAAATAACGCTTTGCTTTTTTGGGGGTCAAGCCGCTGCACTGTTCACGCGTGCTATTTTTCCGACCAGGTGCTGGTAACCCCTCACCGGATAGAAACGCCCCCTTTTCTTCAGCACTCGTCTGGACCTTGGGGCCAAGCGATGGGCCACGGGAGGAAGGACATTCCGTCCTTTTGCTGAAAAGTCTGGTGTTGCGTGCGTGGGAAACGCTGCTGAGGGAGGAAGGGTTTCGGAGGAAACGTCTCGGCGTGGACGGGGCAGGGGGCCGCTGGGGCCCTGCTCCCCGCGAGCGTGTGTGCGCTCACGCTCTTGCGCCATGGTTTTGTGGCCGTGGCCTGCGTGCCGGCTTGGCCAGGGTCATCTCGAACTAGCTGGTGCTCCCGCTGAGTTCCAGAAAAAGTCTGTGGACCCCCAGTCACAGGCACATTTTTATTCTGCCACGTCATGGGCGTGGGGGAGCAGGTGCCCGCGTCAGGGGGACCCGTGAACCTTTGTGGCGTTGCCTTGAACGTTTGAGAAAACGTTGACGTTTGAGGCAGAGTTTGGGGAGGGTTGAGTTCACACACACAAACACACACATGCGTGAAGAGCTTACGATAAACGTTTGCACGATGGGATAAGTTCTCCCAGAGGTAGCCACGACGTCACAAGTACCGCAGAGAAGCGGGGCGATGGGACACCCCTTCGCATGAGGCTGTGATGGACGGCATGGGTCACAGCTGTCCAGAGTGTCCGTCCAAGACGGCCAGGGCCTCGGCGTCCAGGCCCGGCCTCCGCCCTCCACGGGTTCTTAGCCGGTTCTGCTGGTGGCCCATGCGCAGTGCTCGCCCCGGGTGGCCGGGCTGCGTCACGGCCGCATTCTCGAAGTGGGGTTGGCCTCAGTGTCCCGGAGTTCACAGCGGGCTTTGCATATAAGTACCTGCCAATTAGGCAGGAAGAGACTTCACCTTCACCACAAACAGTAACTGCCACTTCGAATGTGCACGCGTGTGTGTCCCTTATGAGTGCGTGCGCCACACCAGGGGCAGGCAGCCTCGTGCGAGGGAGCAGACACCCGCGGGCCGCACGGCTTGGCGGACAGAGGGTGGGCCCTGCCACGGCGCTGCCACCCCCTTTTGTGTCCCCGCGAAGGCCGCCACCCCCCTTGTGTCCCTGAAGGCTGCCACCCCCTCTCGTGTCCCCCCGAAGGCCGCCACCCCCCCTCGTGTCCCCGAAGGCCTTCACAGGGAGGGTTCCTGCATTTCCCGGGGCATGTTTAAGCCCCGAAGCCACATGCCCGAATTCCCGTCCACCCATCAGAATAACGCGAGGATGAGGCGTGCTCTGTGCCGGGCTTGGCCCTGCCATCACTGGCGTGGTGGCCAGACCAGGCCCGTGGTTGACGCAGCCGCCGCAGTCACCACCAGGAAACTGAACATGTCTCTTACTCACAAGGCCTGGAGGTCCCACGGCCACCTGGGGCCACGGCCGGGCCCGCGGTTCTGCTTCCGTCACGTCGAGGGGGGTCTGCCTGGTTCGTCCGGTGGGAAACAAGCAGCCGGGAGAATGAGCGAGCTGCTGCCCTCGGGGACAGTGCCTAATCCCCCCGACAGCACGGCGGCAGCTCGGCCCTGGGCCTCGCAGCCCTCACGCCAGCCCTCCGCGTGCGGGCCTGGCCCTGGGAGCCGCCGTGCGACGGCGTCGCCCCAGGAGGGCGTCTCGAGGCCGCGAGCTGTTCCTGCCACCGTCACTGTCAGGTCCTCCGGACGCTGGACACCCCGTCCGCTTTGTGCGGTCTCCTGGAGGCTGGACGGGAAGTGACGAGGAAGTAGCAGAGGTTTCCACAGGCAGCGAGCGCTCCGCCCCGTCACCCCACCAGCCGGCCCTGTGAGTCGGTGAGGGAGGGGGGCCTGCTCCCAAGTCTGCCTGGAAGGCGAGCAGGGGTGGCCCAGCTCTGGGGCGTCCCCCTGGGGGACAAGTGTGTGTCCACGGCAACCAGCCACTGCCTTGACAGGCGTGGGGTCCAGAGGGCTGAGCCCCGACCCCACGTGCCCCAGGCGGGCAGTCTCCGTGTGGACGCTGTATCGCTGGGTCTTGGGGGCCGCCAGGCACAGCGGGGGTGGGGGGGCTGGGTCCACACACCCCTCTGCACACCCAGACACGTATACTTCCTGTGGGGATGTCCCCCTTTCTCCTCATCTCAAAGACTCAAAGACTGAGTGCAGGCCCCGGGGTGAAGCTGAAATGCGGGGGACTTCTTTCCAAGGGAGAGATTTTGGGGCGGCCTGTTCTCTGAGTGCAATGCCGCCCGAGACTCGTAAGCTGATCCCCTGTGCCAGAATCTCCTTTAGCACTGCGAGAGCCACAGCGTCGAGGTGCGGGAGTGAGCGAGCTCCGGGCCTCAGTCACACAGCGGGTGGGAGCACCCCCCAGGCTCGGGACCGCAGCCCTTGGGGCTCGAAACCAAGGTCGGGGCCAGGGAGGGGGTGGGGGAAGGGCGGGGAGCCCGCTCACCTGACTGACAGCCGGGCCCGGGGCCCGGGGCGGTCGGTCCCAGCGGTTCTCACCACGTCAGACGCGACCTTGACGTGGGTCACTGAGACTGTGCGTTTCCTGCGACAGGAATGCGGGGCGCGGGGTCACATCCGGGCTCACCCGCTCCTGCGCATTCGGCTGCTGCGTTTGTGTCACCGGACGGCCACTTCTAAACGGCAGAGGAGCCTGGATTGGCGCCGGTGACCTTCCGATCGGTTATCGATGCCAGTTTAACTGTGGGCCTTGCGTTTCCTACAATGCCTGGTGTTCTCGCCGTGTAGTTACGACCGTCCTAGACGATTTCCGAGAGTTTCAACTTCGTGAAGAGGAGCCGGTTCAATGTTTCGCAAATAAGTTTTCCCGCTGCCAGGTTAAGGGCCCTGAAACACCGAGAGACTTGATAGTGTCGTTAAAAAACGAAGAATTAAGCCGGGCGTTCAGCGCGAAGACCGCAGGGCGAGGGCGCCACGTGGAGTGAGACCTCTCAGCCCAGGAGGATCGGCCTGAGCGCGTGCGCCCGCTCCGGCCGGCGCCAGCGGCAGTCGGGGCTTCTCACGGGGACACGGAGCGACGTGGGGCTGGCAGGCGGTGGCGCTGGCTGGGGGTGACACTGGCAGGGGTGACGCTGGCAGGCGGTGACACTGGCAGGTGGTGGCACTGGCAGGCGGTGACACTGACTGGGGGTGACACTGACTTGGGGTGACACTGACTGGGGGTGACACTGGCAGGGCTGGCGCTGGCAGGCGGTGTCCCTGGCTGGGGGTGACACTGGCTTGAGTGACACTGGCAGGCGGTGGCACTGGTGGGGTGGCCCTGGCTGGGGGTGACACTGGCAGGGCTGGCACTCATACACATCTGTGCTTACACCCACGTGGGGCCAGGTTTCTGTGTCTCTGTTTCTTGTTGGCTTTGGCTTTGGATGATCCCAGCACTTGACGAATAGCATTTGGGGGTGGTCTTTTTCCTTGTCGCAAAAATGCTTATTACTTTCGTTATTTTTCTTCCAGAACAAAGGCACGTTTGGGTCTGACACGTTCATTTCTATTACAATGTGCTCTATGCTTGTGCGCGACTGTACGTTTCACTCGGAGGCTGGTTGACGATTGAACTTTTCATTACTTCGAAAGCACACGCACCGTCACTTCCCTCCCCTGTCCCGCCAACGGCTTTTCTCTCCTATTCCCTAACGGCCAGCGAGGCTGTAAAAGGAACCGAGAGGTCTCGCAGAAGCAAGCGCCCCCAGCGTGTCCAGCCGCACTGAGCGGGGCCGGGCGCCCGCACGGGCCCTGCTCCCTCCGCGGGCACCAGGGGGCGCGGGGGTGCAGACCGGGCGGCTTTGTTCGGTGTCTCTGAGCACCGAGGTAGGACACGAGCAGACAGGGGACCTGGCAGAGGTGCTGGAGGCGGAGACGGCCGAGGGCCGGCTGCAGCCTGGCCCGGGGGCTGGACGGGCGCTGTGAGGGTGACGCACGCAGTGACAGCTCGTCGGAAGAGGAAGTGCCACAGGAAGCACCGGGCCTGGCCATCTCCGCGGCTTGGCCTCGCGCTGCGGTCGGCGAAGGGGCGTGAGCTGCGGGGGTGCCCGTGCCCCGGGGGTCGGGGTTCGGAGGCTCTGGAGGGGGGCCCAGGCGTGGCCTTTGGGACACGCTTCCAGGTGGTGCTGATGCCCCCGGCGGCCCCTGTCTGAGGACCCCAGGTGGAGGGTCCGTCACCCCTCCCCGCCGTGCTGGGACGGGGTGGGCGCTGTGCACAGGCACGAGCCCCCCGACGTCCGGGCAGGCGGCTGACTCCCCGGCGGCCCCCGGCCCCGTGCAGCCCGGTGACGGGGGAGCTGCTCTCCATGTCCCCGGGCCCTGAGCGCTCAGAACCGCGGCACGGGGCCACCTGCCCGTCGACTTGGTGGCGCGAGGCACGTTCCACCTGCGTCTCGGGCCCGCCCCCTGGGAAGCGGTCGCTGTGACGTCTGCGCTTCCAGCTCCTCACAGGACCTGGACGTCCACACGAAGACGCTTCCTGCGTCCACGCCCGCTGACACACGGGGTGACGAGCCTTCTTCTGTCCTCCTGCCAGGACGCCCGGGTCAGACCCGTAGGGCACCCGCGGCCGTGGGCGTCACCATGTACGGGAAGCAGTGCGTGCGCAGCCGTCACGTCTCGTGTGTCACAGACACGCAGAGCCTTCCATTACGTGTGCGCCCGACGAGGGGTTCCCCGACGTTGCCCCGCTGCCCGCCAGCGCCTGGCCAGCCCTGCGAGGACTGGCCGAGGGGCAGGGCCCGCCTGGCCCTGAGACGTGAGCCGGTTGGCCCGGGCCCGGGCCCTGTCGCGTGGGGCGGGAGTGTGTGGCACCTGCGCGGTGGCCGTGGGCCCGGCCGTCCCAGCCCCTCGGCTCGTGGCTGCGACATGCACGTCGGCTGGGTCGGGCCTTCTGCTGGCCGCGGGGGGTTCATGGCGCACACACAGTGCCACGCCTGTTAAAGCTGGAACCCACACAGCTCCCCTGTGCACTGGTCCAAACATACGACGGCCCCTGGCGCCCATTTCGGGCTCGCCCATGGCAGGACAGTGACTTGGGTTGGCCGTGTCTCACGGGCTCTGAGCTCAGTGTCACCTTCCATGCCGGGCCCTGGGCGCAGTGCGGGAAGTGCCTGCTTCGCGGGGCGGGGTTGGCATTAAAAGTCCGGTGTAGGTGAAGTGCGTAGGACGATGGCCCACACGAGAGCAACCAGAGTGTGGACAGCGGCTTGCAGCTCCGTGTAACGCCGGGGTCCCCAGAGGAGACGTGGCTTCAGGGCCGTGTCCCCTGCTGTG
Source organism: Macroglossus sobrinus (assembly GCA_004027375.1). NCBI lineage: Eukaryota > Metazoa > Chordata > Mammalia > Chiroptera > Pteropodidae > Macroglossus > Macroglossus sobrinus. The sequence continues at coordinate 7,822 of PVKZ01008889.1, forward strand.
TGCAGGCTCGCGATGAGGTAGTGGCTGGGCATGAAGGTCACAGAGAGACGGGGACACAGGCTCCGGGAGCTGGGTGACCTCCCGCGATCCCGCGGCCCTCTCGCCGTCCTCGCCCACACGTGGGCCTCCCTGTCCTTCGTGTGCTGAGGGCATTTAGAGCTGGCAAGGGGGCTGTTGCAAGCCGCCATCTGCTGGCGGAGCCCCGCGACCTCCCGTGACCTCCTGTGACCTCCCACGACCTCCCGGATGGCACCCAGCACCCGGAGTACCACCACCCGAGCTCGTCACTGCTCCCTAAGCCACAGGCGTCCTGCCCCTGCCCCGGTGCTGACGAGGGTCTCCCCCGTGCAGGGTTCCGCGGCCTCTGAAGTCGGGTCTGAGGACAGAGCTCGGGTCCCGGGGTGCAGCCGGCCAGCCTGAGTTCTCACAGCGCTTTGCTGTCTCCCGACCCCCCGATTTCCGGGCCCCTCTCCACACTGACGTCCTGGAATCCCGACCCAAACTCCTGGTGGGGGCGGGGGGGCTTCAGCAAATCATTATCTCCAGAAAAACGTCGTCGAAGACGGGGCGCCTTTCACGCCGGGTCCCCGGGTCCCGCCTCCCGGCGCAGAGCTTTCCACGAGCAGCGCCAGGCCTGGCCTGTGTCCCGGGGGACGGGGTGCGCAGGGGGCCGGGCAGGGAGTCTGGGGGCGCCCCCTCGTTCCGAGCAGCTGAGGGGGGCGCCGCTCACGGAGCTGGGTCTCCAGGGACGCGTGGGTCCGGCTCTCGGTTACTTCTTACGTGTTCAGAGAAGATGGAGTTATTTTTGTGAGGATTTATCTACGTGCTGGGTGGATGCGGGGGCTGGCGAGCAAGCGGGAAGTTCGGCTGATCCAGAGAGAAAAGGACATTTGTGAACGTCGTGTCCGGCTCTCGGCCTCCGATCGGACGGCCAGCGGGCGGTGCGGGCTCGTCGGTCCCCGGGACCCACAACGCTGCGTCCGGTCGGCCCGCTGACCGTGGGGCCGCTGACCGTCGTGCAGGGCGTTCACACTTAGCTCAGAATGTTAAAACCTGCGACTTCTGTTCAGAAACATCACCGACCCTTCACGATCCCCAGCCAGAAGTGAAAAACATTTTTTTTTTGACTCATGGCAGAAACACGTGATAAAAATAAACCGGTGACTAAGACTCTTAGGCTCTTAAGGAGTCTGGAGTTGTAAGGAGACGGTTCGGGGGGGGGCGAAAGGAGGAACGTGGGATCCTGAGCGCTTTGTGGGGGGGGGCATGCGGGGCGAGGGGGGCACCCGGGCAGGACCCCGCAACCGCTGGGGGGGGGGGCGCCCGCAGCCTCACCGCGCGCCTGGGCCGTGCTCCTTCTGTCCGTGGTTCTGAGGCGCGCCCCCCCCCCACATTTCGCGGGAGGCCGGGGCACGTCTCCGCCCAGCTCCCCGGCTCCCGCGTTGCCCCCCCGCCAGGAGGGTGTGGAGGCCCCAGCCCTGGAGAGCGGGGGTGGCCGGCGAGACCCTCCACCCTCCTCTTCCCTCCGGGGGTCTTCCCCGCGAGGGGGGGTCCTGCGTCTCCGAACGGCAGGGACCGGGAGACGGAGTCGAGACGCCACGAAGTGTCTCTCGTGAGGACACGTGTCACTGTGTGTCCCACGTCATGCTCGACGCTGGGAAAACCAGCGACGGGTTTCCAGGTCCGCCTCGGGAGCCGCGTGGCGAGGCGAGGGGCCCCCGCGTCCCAGCCCGGCCGGGGCCTTCTGCGCGGGGCCCGCGGACGCACCGCAGACCGGTCCGAACGCATGCCTGTTTTAAATGATTTCTCTGAGTATTGGTGACAACGGTGAGGAAAAGCATGGGTGCCGTCAGCAGCTTCAGTGTGATGGGGAAGAACGCTCTTCCTCGTTGTGATGTAAACCTTTTAGCGTGAACGCTACATGTCGCCACAAAGTATCTATCGGTCAGCCTCGGAGTGTTTCCCGTTCTCTGCGAACAGATGGCTCCTCTGTGTCCTTTTCTGCGAATCCGCATCCAGCCCAACCCGGGTGCTTATTCACCTTTAATCGTGGGATTTTTTATTATTATTTTTTTAAAAGCTGTTTTTTACGCTGATTCATCTCACTGCCCCAGCCTGGTGGTGCGCACGTCGAGAAGGCGCTTCTGACACTTCCAGGCGGGTTGTGCGTTCGGGGGTCACCCCGCCTGTGTGTTCGGGGGTCACCGTGCACATCTGCAGCGGGAACCTGGGCGCGGAGGGCCACACCCCACCCCTGCGGGGTTCCAGACAGCGTGTGTGACGTCACCGGACGGTGACAGAGCACAGCGACCGGGTCGGAATGGAATGGAATGGAATATCTGCGTAACAATCATCGGTGACCAGTAACCTCATTCCTTGTCCCCCCCCCCCAGGGTCCATCAGCGACAAGCTGCCCCCTCGAGAAGGCGCGGGAAGAGCAGGTAACGACCCCAGACCGAGCCTCCGCCGAGGGCCGCGGCGTCTGATCCGGCGCAGGCCGTACAGGGACTGCCCCGGTTAAAGCCGGAACGGGTGCAGGTGGGGGCGACCCTGGGAGCCGAAGCCGTTTGCTCACGGCTCAGTCACTCAGCACACGTTCGTTCCGCCCGTGGGCCCGCCAGGCTCCGGCTCGGGCTGGGCCGAGCCCGGTGATGGCTCACGCTGGGGCGCCTGCGGGTGTGGTCAGCCCCGGCCCCGCCCCAGGCCCCGCCCCCGGCCCCGCCCCCGCCCCTGCCCTGGCTCCGCCCCCTCCCGGCCCCCGGCCCCGCCCCCGAGCCCGGCCTTGGCCCCGCCCAGGCTCCGCCCCCCCGGCCCCGCCCCTGAGCCCGGCCCTGGCCCCCGCCCGGCCCCGCCCAGGCCCCGCCCCCGAGCCCAGACCTGCGGGGGGGGGGGGGACCCAGGCCTGGCGCCTGGGCCGTGGTCCCTGTGGTTCTAAAGCGTAGCCATCACTGGGGGCCCTGATGGAGGGGGGCGCCGCCTCCTGGCGGGAGAGAACCCTGCTCCCCCCACGACAGTCGCCTCCTCGGGGACGGTGCCGGCAGGAGCCAGGCGGAGCCTGCAGCCCCTTCCCCTGCTCTAGCATCCGGGCTCGCCCCTCACGGGCGGCCGCCCGCCCCCCATCAAGGGTCCCGCCTTGTCCCCGCCCTTTCCTCCCCTGTCACCCGCTAGACCCAATGACACTGACACGTTTTATCCCTTTATCTCCTGTCGACCTGGAAAGTCAGAAGTTATTTTCAAGGTGACATACAGATACTATTGTCGTGCCCCAACTTAAGGCGCTTCCTTGGTCCGATGCAGGCAGTAGAAAGTCCACCAGGGATCATGAGAAGTGACACAGGGACACGCGGCCCCGAGGCGTGCTCGACCCTGTTCCCTGAGGCGTCCAAGGCCCCGGGGGCTCTGGCCCGCCCTGGGCAGAGCGTAGCGTCTGTGCCGCACCAGGACAGACACGCGGACTGACCCGTGAGCCTGCGAGGACGCTCAGTGGGGGCCGGACGAGGCAGCCTCGACAGGAGGGCTTCCCGGAGGAGGCGGTGCAGTGGACGGGGCGTCGGGTTGGGGCAGACAGAGCAGGGAGGCTCGGGAGGAGCCGGCGGCCGGGGGCAGCTGCCGCTCTCGGCATGGAAGGCCGGGGCGCGGGCCTGGGACAGGCCTTGCGTGGCGGGGACGGATGCGTGTCAGCCTGTCCTGTGAGGACACGTAGAGAAGAGGAAGTGCCGTGTTCACGATTAGAAAGGGCAGAGCTGACGGGGGAGGCGGAAGGACGTGCCATTTCAGGGGGCGCTCCTGTCCTTGTGCCGGGGTGCTGTCGCCTCCTCCATCGGCAGCAAAGCAAAGACAGAGAGACCCCCGGGCACGGGCGTGGGGCACAGACCGCGTGTCAGCGAGGGACGCTTTCTCGCTGGTGACCTGCATCCTGCACGCCCGAGGGGGCCAGAGCAGCTCTCCCTGCCGTTAACTACTTTCTCGGGGCGCAGTTCTGGGGGCGCCAGGGGGTCTGTGGCATTGGAACAGAACCCTGGAGGGACCAGGGCACAGAGCGGCCTGTGAGAGCCAGGCCGAGGCATGCGGGTGGCCAGAGGCCGAGGACAGGGCGGCCTGGGGTGCTGGGGCGGGGCGGGGGAGGGGGTGGACACACACGTGGGCCCGTCCCCCCGTCCTCGTCCTCATGGCCTCGCTCGCCTGGCTGGCTCAGCGGGGCCCGCGGACGGGCGTGGACCCAGGGACTTGGGGACCAGGCCGGTGGCCCCCGCGCGGCCAGCTGCCGCGGCCTCAGCGGGAACACAGCTCCTCTGCTGCCGTCGACGGCTGTCGTTTAAAAAGGCCTCGAATGTGCCGGGACTTCCTCAGGAGATGCTTTTAAGACGGCGAAGATGCTTTCAATGCGCTCCCAGTCCGTTCCAGTTTCTCGGAAGGAGGTCACGAAACTCGCCGTGGTCAGACGGCCAGGCCGGGGTCGCTGTCGGCATTGGGCCGGGGTCGCTGTCGGCGTTGGGCCGGGGTCGCTGTCGGCGTTGGGCCGGGCGCGGCAGATAAATGCTGCTGCGTTTCGTCAGCATTTTGACAAACACAAACCGTTTGTAGCAGATCGTTCAATGTTAAAGATTTTTTGTTTAACTTATATATGGTCCCCGCCCCACCCCCCGAAAAGAGCTTGCGAGAAACTTTAGTGTTATCCCTCGGACGCCTGAGGCATCGTGAGTCGTGGTTGACTAGATGAGCTGTGTGGTGGTCCTTATCTCTGCCACCGTTTGCCGCATTTTGATCCTGAAATTATTACATAACGGAACCGCGTGGGTGGCTGGGGCGGAGCCCCCCGGCTGGGTCTCAGAGCCCCCTAACGGCGTCCCTGGCAGGGGCCACGTGGTGTTGGCGGGATCCAGAAGCTCATCCGCCACGTCACCCCACGGTGGGTCAGGGCCCTCTGCACCTCACGCTTTCGTGACCAGGGAACCCAGAGTGTTTTCGGCAAATTCAGTAAAGGTTACCCAGAACAGTGAGGGTCACAGTCCCCTCCCATCGGCCTCTCTCCTTAGAACAGCGAGTGCCCCGGGCTCACTGGCCCCGAGCGGGGAGACCCTCGCTCACACCCGAGCGGGGAGACCCTCGCTCACAGCCGAGCGGGGAGACCCTCGCTCTCACCACCCACCGCCTCCGTCACGGGGTCGCTGGGGGCCTCAGGCGGGGCGTCGGCGTGGCCTCCGGCCTGGCCCTGGGCTCGGCGTCCCCCCACGCGTCCGGGGGGTGGTTGGATGGATCGCTGGGGCTGTCTGCAGAGCCCGCCTCACCCGTATGCACACTCACTTCACTTACTCTCATAATTGTAGTCTCCTTGCAAATCTTTTCCGTTCTGAATTCAGATGATGCCTCAGCTCCTGCGTTGGAGACTCAGCCCCAAGGCGATGAAGAAGGTGAGAGCTGGGTGGCGCGGGTGTGCATGGCGGGGGGCAGGGAGTGGGGGGGTGTCCTGGCCCCAGGCAGCTGGGCGCGTCCCCTCGCGGCCATGTCCGGGTTTGCCAGCCCCCCCGTCTTTCCCGGTGGCTCCTGAACGTTGCCTCGGGCTTACAGATAGTAGAGCACATGGTGGCTTTTTAAATCAAACTCTGTGGCCTGGCATTTTATGATTTGGATAATGTAAAATACGTATTCCAAAAGAGGACAACGCCACACGTCTCACACCCCGTGT
>PVKZ01008890.1:0-13470 GCA_004027375.1 Macroglossus sobrinus
CACACACACACACACACACACACACACACACTGGAGTAACGGGACGGATGAGGCTGTAGAACAGGCCTGAAGGCAAGAGGTCTCCGGGAGGTGAAAGGCGGGGACACAGCAAGTGGCTCCATTTGCTGACGGTCCAAACCTGTGCCCACGACACCTGAGCCACCAAGAAGCCCCCGGGGTGAGCTGTGAGGAGTTCGCCTGCAGGAAGATGCCCAGGCAGACGGGGGACAGCACAGCACGTGAGCGTTCAGTGCGGCGACAACCGGCCGGCACGTGGGACGGCAGGGAGGGGGGCGGGAGAGGAGTGGGGGGTGTGACGGCGTGGGCGAGGGACGCTCGGGGGCTGCGGCGCGGGAGAGTGGGCTCCGGGGTGCTTCGTTGCTGTCCCTCTCCGTGGAGACACGACGACACCATCCACAAGGAAGGACAAAGGGCTGACGGGAAGCTGTTCGCATGGGGGTCGCCTCGGGCCGCGGCTGAGGCAGCGCGCACACCGCCCGGCTAGCTGGTCACCGCACCAAAACAAAGCACAGCACGGAACACCGGATGGGCAGAGGGCGGGCCGTGGCCCTGCGGCGCGTCTGTGGACAGCCACACACGGGCACACACGGGCACACGCTTCCCCTGTGACCCTGCAAACACTCCCACACCACAGCCCTAACCGAACCCCTGGATCCCGGCAACCAACTGAAACACAGAGAACGCCTTACAGACGAGACCCAGGCCGCTGGCCACGGGAAACTCGCGACCTCAGTGCGTTGGCGGGGCTGAGATGACACACACGTGCACCCTGGGAGGACGCAGAAAAGGGGGTTCAAACTCCGATATCAGACGGTGAAGCATCAGACCGCGTGACATGAACTGAGACAGTTCACGGAAACGCTTACAATGCAAGCAACTAAAACTCACACAGAAGACAGAAAACCTCAGCACCAAACAGCAGCACGTTTCATAGAGCGGAAACGGTGCCACCGAAAGCAATCAGAGCGTGACGATGGCGGGAGGCGTCCATGTGGCTCTGTCAGGCGAAGGAAGAGCACGGGGACGGGAGCTGGGCACGGAGGACGCGGCAGCAAGGACAGATGCAGGCGCCCGGAGGAAGGGAGGACACACCTCGCGGTGGCCGCCGGGAGCGCACGTGGGCGGTGAGGAGGCTCAGTGCCGTCCACACGGTCGTTGGCACACGAACAGCGTTCCCTAGAAATCCCTCACAAAACCAGAGAAGGGAAGGGAAGGGGCTTCCCTCCCGCAAGTGCCAACATTTAGCTGGTCCCGGCCTGGGGAAGCAGAAACCACGCCTGGAAAAATTCTAGAAAACGCAATGAAAATGGCAGCAGCGCTCAGAGGAGAATTCACTGCGTTAAATCCCTCACACCTTCAGACACGAAAGCGTGAGGAGAGAGTGAAGCCTCCAATACAAAGAGAAGGAAGTTACAAAGTAACCGAAAGACTTAATCAAAGGAAAAGCAAAACAATAACGAGTTAGCAAAAAAGCATTCTAAAGACTAGCTAAATGTTTCAAAAGCTGTTTTTTTTAAAAAAAAATGAATAAAACAGATAAGTCTCCTACAGCAATAAAACACTAATCAAGAAAAAGAGAATACGATGCATAAAATAAGAAATGAGAGAATAACCAACCGTCAAAGGAAACTGTTTTTTCAATCTTGGAAATGATTACACACCTTTTCGCAAATACATTTGAAAAACCTAGATGAAATGGATGCTTTTCTAGGAGAAAAAAAAAATTACGAAAAAGGAACCACAGAAAAGACAGAACGTCTGAACAGAACTATTTTTATAGAATTAAAAGACATATCGGTCACATCCAATGAAAGATCCTGAACTCAGATGACCTCGCAAGAGAATTCCACCGACAGGTGATCGTGACACCGTGTGACCTTCTCCGGAGCACGGAGGACAACGTCCAGACGCCGTGACGACTCAAGGGTGACGTTGACGCGTAGCGTGAGGACGAACGCAGGAGGCGACGCGTCTGCGTCGGCGGCTCCCGAGCGTTGATGGGAGGATCCCGGGGGTCCCCGGGACCCTGCCGGGGGACCTGAGGGCCCTCTGCCTCCCAGACGTGAACTGGGTGGAGCGGGCCCTGCGTGGGCCCGGCCCCCGCACACACAGGCCACGGCCGCCGCCTCCTGCTCCCTCAGGCACTGGAGAGACTCATCACACCGTCAAGATACAAAGCCATGCCACTGTCGTCACATGTTTTTTCTCCAGTTTTGGAAAAACATAGTTTTTTCTTTATAAAAAAATATGTTATTTATCGAAGGGTTTATTGCTGCCATTTTAAGGGAATTATGAAGTAAACATTTGTAAATGTCCTCAGTGTAGTTTTCCAGAGCAGCGTACACCTCCAGCGGGGGTTCTCGGGGTTTCACTCCTGACTGTCTGCACCGGCTGCTTCTGCGTGGCGGGCGGGGCTGTGCGTGGAGGGGACTCAGCAGCATCCCTGGCTTCTGCCCACCAGTCGCCAGGAGTGACCACTCCCCCACACCAGCCTCCAGAAACCCCTGACACCGCCCAGCGTCCCCGGCCGAGAACCACGGTACACGCGGCTCACGAACACAGAGGTTCTTGCGAGTCCTCGATAATTTTTTAAGAGCGTAAAGACACGGAAAGTTTGAGAACCACTGTTCCTTACTTATGAATACGAATGCAAAAATTGCTTTAAAAAGTAGCAACCAGAACCTACCAGCACATTAAAAAGAGACAGTGCACCGTGACCAGGGAGGGTTTGTTCCGTGAACGCGAGGATGATTTTATGGCGCAAAATCTACTGAGAAAATTCATCATATTTCTTTTAACAACAAGAAGGCCGGGATTTAACAAAATCCCACCTCGCTTCCTGATTTAAAACAAACACTCCATAGAGGAGAGGCGATTTCAAACATCGCAGACTCGCATGCGCTGTCCCGAAGGGGACCCTCGCGGCCCGGAGTCAGCGTCACTTGAATGCGGAGATTCTGGAGCCAGTCCAGAGAACGGCAGGCACGTGAAATGCCCGTCACGGCGCCACACACAGGCACAGATAGAGACGGGATAGTCCTGACACACACGGGTCAGCAAACGGACTCCGGCCCCGTAGCGGAAGCAAAACAGCGATGGAGACCAGGCTCGGTCCACCCCAGGACGCAGGAACGGTTTCCTACGGGAAACGGATCACGCTGGTACCCGACAGCCGGAGAAAGGAGAGGGAGAAGGACGTGGCTTCCCGTGGGCTTCAGGCGGAGGGTGACGGTCTCTGGAGAGACGGGGAAGAGCGCGAAGTGGCACTTAGAATGCAAGGGGACCCACGGGCACGGCCGCGGGCCGGGGCCGGGGCGTGGCCACAGCAGCGGGACCGTCACCCTCCCCCGCCCGCCCCCCGCGGCTCCAGCCTGTGATTCCAGGGATCCGCCTGCTGACACCCGCGGAAGCCAGCAGGGCCGAGCCGCGGGCGGCGCCCAGAGCTGGGACGGGGGACGGCTCCGGGGCTGGGACGGGGGCCTCTGCGGCCCGGCCAGGCCCTCCACTCCCTCCTGCCGCATGGGCAGCTCACAGGGCTACTCGTGACGCCGCGCCCGGGCCTGTCCCCACAGCCCATCCCACCGGCCCGACCCAGCAGCCTGACCCCGCGGTCCATCCCCGCTGTCCGACCCACTAACCTGTCCCCGTGGCCTGTCCCTGCAGCCCGTCCCCGCGGCCCAGCCTCGCGCTCCTGCTCCGTCCAGAGCCCTGGCACAGGGCCGAGCCCCTGGCACGCAGCGCGATCTGGTGCTCGGAGGCGTGGCCACTCGCGGGCTCCGATGTTCAGTTCTAGACGCCGAGAGAGAGGGAGCTGCCGGGTGTGCAGGGTCTGCGACCAGACGGAGCCCCGACACGGTGGCCTCGTGGCCAGGCAGAGTCCGGAGGGGCGCGGCCATCAGTGGCCGAGGCCGGAGGCTTGGAGGGCGGTGGCCGGCTGGTGGCCAGGCCACGGGGCAGATGCACCCGTGAGCCCCGGCCCCTTCCGTGCAGCCCTACGGGAGGAAGACAGCGGGGCGCACTCCAGAGACACACCCCCGGGGGGAGAGGGACCTGGCCCAGGCCGCCGCCTGCGAGGACCCTCCCCAGCCCCGCTGTCAACTCACCAGCATCCTGGCCAGGGACAGAGCCAGGCGGCCCGCACGGCCCTGCCCAGCAGCAGGAGGCAGAGTCCACCTTCCAGGGGGCGGCCCCTGGGCCGGGCGGGGCGTGCTGACAGCGCAGCCCCACGCGACGGGCCACCAGCCATCACCCTCTGCGGGGACCCCAGACCCCGGCCAGCCCCGCTGTGCGGGAACGGGCCACCAGCCCCGCGGACTTTGCGAGCCCCACACACATCTAAGTCCCAAAGGCAGATCCGGTCTCCACGAAGTGCTCGCTCATCGGGGCCTGGGGACCGTCACCCGCCTCGCCACTGCGTGTGCACGTGTGTGTGTGTGAGTGTGTGTGCATGTGTGCGCACATGTGTACGCGTGAGTGTGCGCGTGTGCACGTGTGTGCACGCATGTGCGCACAGGCACGCACAGAACACAAGCTGCGTTTACGAAACGCGGTGGGTCTGTGTGTCTGAAGAGACCAGCCCGGGCGTGCCAGGGCGCGTGTGTGTGTCCGAGAAGCTGCGTGCGTGTGTGCCCGTCCGCTCGCCCGTGTGCCCGGCCCCGGGAGGCTGGCCACACACCGCCCACAGGAGGTCCCGCCAGGGCGCATGGGGCCCGGGCTGCGGGAGGGAAGGAGCCGTTGGTGACTTAGGAGATTCGGTCGGTTTCAGTTCTACAAACGTGTCACTCCCACAGTTAAGAAAGGCATCGCCTTGCTGCTCGCTCAGCCCCCACCGTGCGCCGCCCTGGCCTCACACAGCCTGACCGACTGCCCCGGACGCTGATGAGCTGTGCGTTTTCAGGAAAAAGGCTTACGTTGCTTCCCCACACACGGGGTCAAAGTCCCAGCCCTTGGCCCCGCCCCCCACCCAGTCCAGAGCCAACGGGGCCCCTCGGAGCCGCCTGCCGTGGGGCGGCCCTCAGCCACCGCTGCTCAGGGGCAGCCCGGGGGCGGCCTTGGCCTGAGGCCGGCAGGGCCTGGGCCAGCAGGGCGGGGTGAGCGGTGTGTAGGGGCCTCAGAGCCTCAGCGCCCTGCACGGGGGCTGCGGGGCCAGGCACGGTCCCCCGGAGGGGCAGAGACAACAGTCATCGCACGACGATGACAACAGTGAGAGCCCCAGAGTCACGGCCACCACGGCGGGCGCCTGCCCGGCTGCCGGTGTCGCTTCAGCCGTCCCAGAGCGGCACACACGCCACGTTCGCGGTGTGGGTCTCCGTCTCTGATGACCGGGTGGCACGTCGTTTCGGGCGTGCACTGGACGTCGCCTTTGTGGCATTCGTTCTACCTCAGTGCTGGTGAGGGCCAGCGTGGGGGGAGGGGCGGCACGGTGTCATCCGGCCGGTTTCGCTGTCCGTCTGTCTCTGGGGGGGAGGCGGGTCGTACGCCTGGAGCCGTGCGGACGTGAGCACGTGGACCGGGGGCCCCCGAGCTCGTGCTGGTCCTGAGAAGTGTGATGCCCCCCACATGTCATTCTCCTCTCCCCGGCTCCTCCCAGCCCTCGGTGGTTCTGGGACGCTGAGGCCCGCACGCCAGACGCCCACCCTGATTCCCTTCTGCACCCTCCCCGAGCTGTTTTTCTGGGAGAGGGCCGGCTGGTGGCCGGCGAGCCTCAGCCACTCTCCCTGGAGGCAAACCACCGTGGAGGACACGCGTGCTGCGTGCGACACAACGCGCCTCGCAGATCACAGGCCCCACGCAGCTGCCGCAGGCTGCGCCTCAGGGTTCCGTGCCCCGGCCAGGGAGAGTCCCTGAGCCCCCCGCCCAGAGTCCACAGCCAGCTCATAATCACAAGGAAATGAACGCACTGAGAGCTCACCTTTCGGATACAATCTAGCTTGATTTTCTTTTGCACACAATAGCAGCTTGCAACAATGTAAGTCAAAACCATAAGCTGTGTATCAAATCAATAACGAGCCAAAAAAAAAGCAAATAAACTTTGTTGACTCAGAATGTTGGAGAGGAGAGCCCGGTCAGCGGGGGGCTGGTCAGCGGGGAGCTGCCGCGCGCGCGTGTGTGTGTGTGTATGTGTGTGTGTGTGTGTTTATGTTACCAGTTATCACAGAAGCGCTGGTGATAAAGTCCTTCATTCGAAAGCGACACTAGAAGTTACTTTAACTCGAAAACGAAGGTGGGGCTGCAGGGCGCGGTTCGTGACTCTACACGTAAAACGTGGGGGGCTGGCGTCGGTGGCATCAGTCCCACACACGTCCCCGAACGTTTGATTTACCGGCCGGCAGCGATGGGCGCCCTGTCAGCGGTGACGCCACACGGGGCGGGCCCTGTGCGCTGTGACTCTGGACGCGGTGCCTGGGCCCGACACACAGGACGACGACACACACGCACGCGCGCGCATACACACATGCACACGCACACACTCACGCTTTTCAGGCTCAGGCACATGCACGCACACACACATGTGCACACACATGCACATGTACCCGTACACAAGCACACACATGCACGCGCGCGCACGCGCACACACATGCACACGCACACACATACACACGTGCACACACGCACCCCTTCAGACTCAGGCACGTGCACACACGCACACACACGTGCACACGCGCACACACACTCGCACCCCCCCGGGCTCGGCGCCCCCTTCCCTGACTCACCGGGCACGGGGTTGGCAGGGCCAGCGGGAGCGGTCGTCCTGAGGGGTCTCCAACTTGAAGGCCTGGAAGCGGAAGGCAGAGACGGCGCTGAGCGGGGACGCAGCGGGCACACCCCGCAGCAGGGACGGGGGGGGGGGGACCGCAAGTGAGCTTTATTCCCCCGTGAAGGGAACACCCCACGTGAGCAAACCCAGGGACGAGGCCCGCTCGGTCCGTCCGAGCACCGTCACCTCCCACGTGCGGTGAGGGGGCCCCACGGGTGGCTGACGCACGCACGCGCCCTGGGAGGGCCGCACAGCACCCCGCTGCCCCTGCGGGCTCGAGGACAGCCGCAGGTGGCTGCCTCCCGGCCCCGCCCCGTGACACGCCGGGGCTCTGCGCCTCCCAGCGCAGCAAACACGGGCCTCATCTGCTCTCCCGCCCCGTCCCAAAGCCACCAAAGCCCGCACCGGACTCCTGAGCCGGCCCCTCCGCCAGCCGGGCCTCGGCCCACGGCCAACGGGCAAAGCCCCGGCCGGTGGCGACTCTCGACTCTCGACTCTCGGGCCTTGTTCCTGTCTGGTTTTGCGTTGTGGCCGCCCTGCCCTGCCCTGCCCTGCCCTGCCCTGGGGCTGGGGGGTGGGACGGGGGTGAGGTGGGATAAGGAGGGGCCGGGGCAAATGGCCCCTGATGTACAGACACTTGCTGTGCTCCAGACGCGCTGACACGATGGCTCTGACCGACTGGCCTGGCCCCGCAGAGCCTTCCTCCCCCGTTCCCTGGCGATGACAACGAGAAGCCAGCGGCGAGGCGTGAGCCCAGCCGCCCCCTGCGAACCCAGACGCTCGGGTCTGGAGAGTTCCGTCTCACACAGCAGAAGCACGTGTGTGGTTGGACTGAGGGGTGAGTGACAGCCTCGCTGGGGTGTGACGCTGGGTGGGGCAGGGGGGTGCTGCACGTGTGGCGGGCTGTGTCACACCGAGGGACATGGACCGTGAGGACCCCACCGCTCTGACAACGCGGGACCGCGGAGAACCAGAAGCCGTGAGACGAAGCGGTGCCCGTCCCGCCAATGTTCCGTCAATAATCGGGGCATTTTGTCATGTGATGATGTGCTACTGAAAGGGTCACAAAGATGTAGTAATGGGTTAAGGTTAAGAGCCTACGTGCTCATCGCCATGTCTCGCTTCTGGACACCTGCTTGCTTGAAAAGTTATGGTTTGACTATTACCCCTGGGAACCTAACAGTTACCCATAGGAACCTAACATTTTAACAGTACGCTTTCTGCTTCTGTATCCCCGCTCGCACAACCCACCTTTAGGTTGACAGGTAGAGAATAGAAGAAATATTAAACCTTTGTGATTTAGACAGGATGAAGAATGAGATTTTGGGCTTAAAACCCTTGTACCTTTATGTTTCGGGGCTGCTCCTTTGGAAGGACAGCCGCCGGCTAATAAACTGCCTCAAATATCAGAGCACTCAGGTTGAGTCTGGTTATTCCGGTCACAACAGTCATTTCCTTCTCTTAGATTAAAAGTGCACTGTTTTTAGCCAAGAGCAAAAAAACATCATAGCTGGAAGCCAACATTTAATTAGAACCCGTAGAAGCGAATTTTGTTCTTCCGCTCGTTAAAGCCATTAATTGTAGAAAATAATAATAAAATAAATAAAAAATAAATTGTAGCAACATACACGTGAAATTCACCATCTTAACCATCCTAAGCGCAGAGTTCCACAGCATCAGACACACGCCCAGCGCGCTGCCACCACCCCCACCGTCATCCCCAGAACTTTCCATCGCCCCAAAGTGGAGCCTGCCCCCCACCCAGGACGCCACCGCCCACCCGCCCCCAGCCCTGGCAGCGCCGTCCGCTCTCACCTCTGCGAGCAGGACCCTCCGCAGACCCCGGGGGGTGGGACCCCACGCGCGTGTCCCGTGCCAGCCTGTGCCCTGAGCGCGACCCCCGGTCCCTCCCGCCGGAGCCGGTGCCGGACGCCCCTCCTCCCGACACCGACGGCGTCCCCCGTGTGGATGGAGCACACTTTCTTCTGCAAATCTCGCGGTTTTGGCTTTCCCACTTCACGGGCCTGTGACCCGCGGGAGTTAATTTTTTTACCAGGGGACGAAGTAGGGCCGAGGCGCGCTGCTGCGTTCGCACGGGGGGCGTCCAGTTGTCCTGGCGTGGCGTCTGACGGGGGGCCCCGCCCGGCCCGCCAGGGCCACCGGGGCCACGCGCACAGCTCTCCGCCGGCCCCACCCTGCGTCCAGACGACGGCCACTGCCCAGAGACAGCCCTAGGCCCAGGCGCCTTATCTTCGCGAAATTATTCCTGCTCTAGCATGTGGCAGGTTTTTGCCTCTGGCTGCTTTTTAAGATTTCCAAAAATGTGACTGTGATGTGCACTGGTGTGGTTTTTACATGCTCCGTCTGCTCAGGATGTGTGGAGCTTCCTGGAAAGAAGTTTTCATTAAATATGGGGAATTTTTAAGTCATTATCTTCTTTTCCAATACACCCCATCACACACACACACACACACCCCCTCTCTGGAAGTCAACACCACGTGTGTGGTCCTCCCTGCACTGGTCCTGCTGACGCTCGGCTCAGTTTCATTTTTTCCCTGTTTTTCTGTTTCATCGTAGGAAGTTTCTAGCGCTACGTCTCCAAGGATGCTGATCTCGTCTCTGTGACATCTAAGCTATTAGGAATCCCACCCAGCGGCCTGTCCTCTCTAGGAGACAGATGTGGGTCTTTTCTCTTTTTCTTTCCATTTTCTCCTCCTTCTGTTCATGGAGCATATCTATGACAGACGTTTCGAGCATCCTTGTCTGCTAATTCTACCGCCTGGACAGGTACGGCTCCGCCTGGGTCTGTCAAACTTCGATTAAAAAAAAAAAAAAAACTTTCATCCTACGCTGTTTATGAGGCACGCCTAAGACATAAAGATACAGAGAGGTTGAAAAGAAAAGGATAGAAAGAGAGAAACAAGGCAAATAAATGCTAACCAGACACAACTATGTGAATTCAGCTAACGAGAATTTCACGCAGAGCGGACTTACAGGCTAAAAGCACTAGAAGAGACAGGACATTCGTCACGACAGACGGACGCCTCATGCAAAGGACGACACGACAATTTAAGAACCGTGTAGTAATGATGTAGCTCCAACGTAGCAAGCAAAGCTGATACATGCGCAGAAATAAACAAACTGGCGCGTCCACGGCGGTAACTGGAGATGCCATCAGACCCTCGTCGGTCACCGACAGACAGGTCGCCACGAGGAACCAGCAAGGATACGGGGGCCAGAAAACACTCTCTAGAAAGGGCCAGATGGCCAACATTTGAGGATTTCCAGGCCAAATGGTCTCTGTCGCGACGCCCCACGTCTGTCGCAGCGCGAAACAGCCGTGGACGATCCCTTACGGGACCGGTGTGGCTGGGAGCCCTCAAAACCTCCTTCAGAGAGTCGGGCGGCTCGGGCTGAGCTCGTGGCTTGCCAAGCAGACGCAGGAGGGCTGAAGCACACGCCGACGCACTCAGTGAGCCCGCACAGCCTCCCCGCCGCCCGCAGCCCTTCCTCGGCAGACGCACGGGCACCGCAGACTCCGGCCACGCGCCGGGCCGGGGGGGAGGGGCCGGGCGGAGGGGGCACTGAGGCTTCAAGAGAAGGTGACAACAGGTATCGGGACAAACACCCACGCGTTCAGAAATTCAGACGCTGTCGACGAGCAAAACTGTACGTCAGCGAGATGTCAGCAAATCGACTCAGTGGAACAGTGACAACAAGACATGTCACCACGTACAGGCTGCCAGCAAAATGATTCCAAAAGGGACCGAAAGTTACAGGGAGGTGCGTAGAAAAATCTTAAGAAGCCCCAAACCAGTGATGGGAAACATAACGCGAGATGTTAGAGGAACAAAAAGTAAATTAAAAAGAAAGACCATCATTTGAAAAGCAGAAATTACACAGTGAAAACACAGAAGGCCACAGAGCTGGTCGATGGCGTGCTGATGGCGCGGCAGGGGCGGCCCAGCGCGTCACCGGTGCTTCTTCAAGGGACAGACGCCTTCGCCCGTGGCGGACAGAGCCAGCCCTGGAGCCACGATGGGCAGCGAGCCCCAGGACCCAGCGGGCCCTCCCAGAGGCTGCCTAGTCGGGGACAGCGGGACAGGCTGCTCCCCGGGGTGCCTCACGCCCGGGCTCTGACGGGCCTTCCCGTCCAAAGGCTGACGGTCGGCCTGGGGAGGCCCAGGGGGCCGCAGCGACCAGGGTGCCAGACTGCGGGGGGGGGCCGGATGCCCCCGATCGGAACCCCTCCCACCTGAATCCTGGGTGTAGACAGCGTAGCAAGTCCATTTCTGTGCTGTAAAAATGGGACATTTGTTAATGACAACATTAACACGCGTGGCAGTTCATGGCCAGACCCCGCTGGAGCGCTACGCGTGTGTCCACTGCACGCAGTCAGGGACATCCAGGGCCCAGCAGGGCAGGGGCTGGCACGCCAGGCCACCTCCCGCTGACCCCTGGGGCGCAGGGCCCAAAGGCGGGGCCTTGCCCAGGGACACCAAAGGCAGGGCTTGCCCGGGGTCACCAAGGCAGGGCTGGTCCAGGGTCACGAAGGCGGGGAGCGGGGGCTGACCCAGGGTCTCCAAGCGCCTCCCGGCTGTGGCTCCCTGGCGCAGGGACAGCCCTGCGCGGGGCAAACACGACCCGAGCCACGAGCACGGCACAGCCGCACCGTTAGAGGCTCCAGCGGCCGCGTTCGAGTGAAGAGAAACACGTGAAAACAACTTAGCACAGTTCATTTAACCCGATGCGCCCGGAACGTCGCCGTCCACACGGCACGAGGCGGCAGCACCTCCCCCGGCTGCCCCGCACCCCGCGGCCCTGTGTGCGCGTCACGAGCTGGCTCCGGGCGGGGCTCAGCGGGCTCAGGTGCCACGCGCTCCCCGAGGGCAACCCCGCCTGCCCCCCACCTCTCGCATGCTGAGAACTCGAGAAGTTTTTAGCGTCCCCACCGCTGGCTTCAGGGGCATCTACATGGTGAACCCCTCTGGGGGGGGGGTGCTAACAACCTCCTGGAAACACAGTGTGACCAGTTACGAGACAAAGAGGACAGGATAATCCAGAATTTCCAATTTTCCCTCTTCTGTAAATTCTGGAAGCAGCAGCAGCAGCTGATTGCTTTCTGGAAACGCTCGTAATCACCGCCCCTTCCTTCCAAGGTTCTCTTTTTCCTAAAAAACGTTGTTATTTGTAAGACTCCGCTCTTATTTATAGTCTCCCCGCCCCCGCCTGCCTGTCTGTCTCCGCCCTGCCCCCACCCCCGCCCTGGAAGGGACCAGCTCCAGCATGGAACCCGGGGCCCGGGGACAGGCCTCTCCTGCAGTGCAGGCCGTGCACCGCCGCTCGTCACGTGCGTCGAACAGTGTCAAACGAAGCTTCTCGGGGCCCCTCGGGTGACCGCCGCCGGCTCACCCCCCGCGGCGCCCGGGGCTGGGTCGGGGGCTCTCCCCCCCAGGTGTGTGTGTGTCCGTATCTGGTGGACGCAGGTGACTGAGAATAAACAGAGCAACTGGCAATGCCACTGGGGTTACGTAAACCGGCCCTGCCATAAACAGGAAAGTAAGTTTAGAAATTTGCTTTCAAATGGCCACAGGCGTCTGTGGGACCACACACACACACACACACACGCGTGCACGCGCACACGCACCAATGGCGACAAATGGAACAGCTGAGAAAAGGGAGACACGTCCTCTGTGCACCCCGACTGTAATGGGGGGCGCCCGCGGGGGTCAGAGCAGGGGCGCAGGGACCAGGGCCGGGCTGTAGGGACGAGCCCAACGGAGCAGGACTGAGGTGTGGAGGCCAGCGGGGCGGGAGAGGCCCCCGCGGCCTGCCCGGACGAGGCGAGCACACGGCCCGGGACGCGGAGCCAGCGGGGTGCAGCCACAGGGACGGGCCAGGCCAGGCATGCGGGGCAGGGAGGAGCGGTGGTCACAGGCCGGGCTGGGGGTGGATGGCGGCTTCACGGCCGGAGACGGGGGCGGGGGGGCCGGGAGGAGGGGCGAGGGGGTGGAGAGCGTGGGCCTGGGGTGTAGGAGTCAGAACTGGGGGGGCACGCAGAGCCGGGGTCGCCACCTCGCAGGAAACCAGACGAGGGCGGGGAGAGGCCACCGGCAAGAAGGAGGCCTCGGACGGAGCCCGGGGGACACCGCTGGGTGCCCAGGCGTCACCTCCTTTCCGTGTCCACTTCATTTTCTAGTTTTGAGACCTGACGTACCAAGATGTCATAGTCACCGTCCCCCCAAGTCACGTTCCCTAACGAACGACCATCGGCCACGTTCAAAACTCAGCTCTTCATTACCGCGGCCCTGACGCCCTGGGCAGCAGGTGGACGGCAGCTGCGCGGCCACCAGAACAAAGCTCCCTGAGGAAGCCTGTCCCAGCGGCAACTCGGGCCTGGGGACACAAGACAAGTCGCCAGCACGGTAACATCACCGGGGACAAGATCTGGGACCCGTGGCACGATTCTGCCCCAGGCTGGTCAGAGCGCCTGAGCCCCGGCATCCGAGCCCACATCCAAGGCGCTGCAGGCGGGCGGAGGGCGCCCCACAACCCTCGGTCACCTCAGCCCCCAGTCCCCGCAGCCCCCGGTCCCCGTGGCCCCCGGTCACCGCAGCTCCCAGTCACCGCAGCCCCCGGTCCCCGTGGCCCCCGGTCACCACAGCTCCTGGTCACCGCAGCCCCCGGTCACC
>PVKZ01008891.1:0-13449 GCA_004027375.1 Macroglossus sobrinus
GGAGGAGTAGTGGTGATGCAAGCTGCTGTCTCAAGCACCACCTCTGTCCATCCCAGCCAGCACAGGACTCTTGGTTCCTGGGGTTCTGGTCTGAAACTTCTGATCCTTGGCAGTTCAAGGTCTCCCCCAAATATGGAGTCAGAGTCAGGAGTCCTATGTCCACCCTTCCTGCCCTGGGAATCTGGGTTCTAGGTTTTCCTATATCTGCTTTATAGATGGGAATTTGAGGCCCCAGGGGGAAACTTATGGGAATCGCCAACTGTTTCAACCCCCCTAGTGTTGGTTCTTGCCACCACTCCATCCTACCTAACCCCAAGGCTGCTAGAAACACCTAATTGGCAGGACCACCAAAAATGAGGACAGCAGCTTTAATGGGCTCCGAATACCTGAGGGGTGGCGTCTAGAGAGGAAGCCTCAGTTGATTCAGAGAAACCAGGCCTTACCATCTAAGGGCCCAACTTGGTTAGTATGTGGGGAGGGAGGTGGGGTGAGGGGGACAGTCACAGAGATACACACCGGAGCAACAGACTTGGGTTCAAGTTCCCTACAACCCAAGCTTTCCTAGGGGTTCCCCAGTCTCAGCCAGGCCTAAGTCTGCCTCTCTCTGGACTAGGGAAAGCCCCTTTCTACCATCCCTCTTGATCCACCAGGCAAGCTACTTGCTCTTTTGTGCCTCAGTTTCCCCTTCAGCAGAGGGGGGTGAAGGAAGATGAGCCAGCGGGCCTGTCAGATGTAGAGGACTCTGTTCTCTCTGACCACTGGTTCCCACATGTACTCTCATCTGACCCAGGAGATACCCAAACATCAGCAAATGCACCACATGGCCATTCACTGCAAAGATAACACTATGACTCAACGGAGCGCAGGAAACTTGAGGGCGACGGCAAGGACTGGCAGGGAGGTATTTAGACGCTACATACGACATGAGGGACCATCTTCTTCCTTTGAAACCTCCTGAGGTTTACTCTGGGGGCTGGGCACTCAGCCAGAAAAAAGACAGGTCTAATGGTAAGGTAGGGGCGGGCAGCCAGAGCAAGGGAGAAATGGAGGCAGGAGGACACAGGTCCCAAGCCCAGGCCGCCTGGGGAATAAGACTGGTATAATGGGGGAGAACCAGGCACAAATACGGGGAGGCGCTGGGCAGTGAGTATCAAAAGCTCAAAGGATACTTGAGATTTTCCATGTGAGGGGACCTAGGTCTCTAGCTCCAAGCTGGACAGCAGGGGGACGGTTCTGGAGAGCCACTGGGATCCCCCAGAGATCAGCAGACAGGGCCTGCCAACAGGGTGGTCAGCCAGGGGATCAGAAGAAACTCAACCTGGTCTAGAGCCCTGATGGGCCCCCTCCCCACAGGTAGGCTTCATTTCCTTCACTGCCCCCACCACAGGCTCCAGACTTGCCATCCCTGAGAGCAGAGGTGTGAACCTCGGACTAAACGGCAGAGGCCAGGGGAATGGGCGGGGCTGTGGATGAGGAGCAGGCGGCAGGGGTCTCAGGCAGGGCTGGGAGAGAGTGGACTGTGTGATTCAGAACCTTAGCGCATCCTCCTACTCCCTCCAAACCCCGCCCCAGGAGCCACACCCCGGGGGCCTCCGAGACACAGGTGGAAAAATAGGTTCTGGTCTGAATCGGACCAGAGAACACTGGACGGGTCTGCAAACGAAGCCCCAGACTTCTCCGAAGCCAGAAAGATGAACCGGGGGCGGGTCTGACCCCTTTCGCACCCCGGCGGACAGCAGCTCCCAATCGTGACAGGGTGGGGAGCCACAGGTGATGGGAGCTACAGGTGATGGGAGGTGATGGGAGGTGCTGGGGACGGCGGGGCGCCGCGTGAGCCAGCGCCCACCGGGAGGAGCCCGGCCCCACCCGACCGCCCGGTTCCCGCAGCGCTCTCTGCAGAGGGGCTCTGGGTGGGGGATCGCCCCCGGACCCTTCCCACCGCAGTCCCCGCCGTCTGTCTATACCAGAGCGGGGAAAGGAGGGTCGGTGATTTGGCACGGTGTGGGAACAGAGACCAGACCTGCTTCGCAGACGGGGAGAGGTTAGGCTTCCGTCCTGCAATCGATATCCGATTGATACCCCTCCAATCCCCCAAACAAGGGAGCGACAAAAAGTTTATCCAGGACCCCTGACTCCAGACGCCAGCACACAAGCCAAAGGGTCCGAGCTCACGCCAGCCCGTGACCCCGAGGGCTCCGAGGGGTGGGACACGTTGGAAGGTCGGGGTCTCCGGCTCCACCCCATTCCCTCCCGCCCCGGCCGGGCACGGAGGGGATACCGCCTGGGTGACCGCCGGAGCCGGACGGGGAGTGGCCCGCGCGCTGAGCGAGCGGAGAGCGGCGGCACGCAGGGGCCGGACTCACCGTGCGGAGCTCCTGGGTTCGGTCCTTCATGCTCTCGGGAGTGGCCGCGGCGCCGGCTGCAGCCTCGTGAGCCCCGCATGCGCGGCGGCCGCCCCGCGGCTGCGCAGCGCCAGCCCAGCCCCGCCCCGGCCCCCGGGACCCCGGCCCAGCCCCCGACCCCGCCCCGCCCGCCAGGTCCGGGCCTCGCTCCGGGTTCTGGGAATCCCGCGCCTTTCCCGGATCCAGCACAAGGTCCTCTGTTGGGTCCCAGCCCTGCGACCTAGCCCCCTGCGTTCTTGCCTGGGTTAGGGCTCCAGAGCCCCTGCTCTCTCACCTGCCTCAACCCTCAGCCGCTCAGTATCCTTCATTGTGGACCCTGGATCTTCACTCCCTGAGCGCCCCCAGATCCCTGGGGATTTCTGGAGGTTGGACCCCCTCCCCATCTTGATTTCATTGCTTGTAACCTCCAGCAGCCCCCTCCAAAAACCTCCAGCGTTCCAGCCTCTGAGCTCCCGTCCTTCCTACTTTACTCCATCATCTCGCCCAGACTCAGGCTCCGCCCCCTTGCCTCAGGATTTCTCAGTTCAAGGGTCTGATGCAGGGTGACCACCCTTTTTCCTTTAGTTTCCACTCCCAGCAGGATACAGGAATCCTATCTTTGGGGAAGGGAGATCTAAGTTATAGCCCCCTCTCCTTACCCCTTCCCTGATTCCCCAACTTTGAGCCCCGGCCCCAAGCTTACGATCCTCTTTCCTATCTAGAAGCTGGGGCCCAGCTCCCTCTGGCACAAATGGCAAGACCTTAGCAGTACTGCACAGGGGTGGCGGTTAGGGGCTAGCCAGTAGCAGATGCTTCTTTTCTGATCCCTGCGAGCATCTTGTTGAGACAGCAGCCGCACATACCACCCCTAGCTCTCCCTTCTGTGCCCTGGCCCAGACCCTCTTGACTTCAAGCCAAGCGCTCCCCATTCCCTTTCCCAGGGCTGCCAAGGTGTTGCTCTGGAGCTGGGCCAGCCTCCTGCTGCCCAGTGTGTCTAGGCCTGGCACTTCTCCCAGACTCTGGGCACAGGTTAGCTGGCTGGCAGACAGGCTGGAGACACTGTTTTTGTCATCATTTCTTCCCTAGAAAAATCTGACCCAAGACTAGCTCAGATGTGGCCTGGCATGAGAGACAGCCACACCCCTTCCAGCTGTCTACACCTCCACCTTGAGTGTCCCACAGGACAAGCATTGGCAATGCATCATTAGACAAATGCAAAACCAGGACTCACCTTCTAGAGGGACTTGCTCAGGGTTACAGGGAACAAGTGGCAGGGAAGATGCTGCCTAACTCCTGGTCCAGAGTACTTTCCTGTGTGCAGTATGATTCAGCGGGCTGGGTCATGGGTACACCCCAGAGCCCAGTGACTGGCTCTGTGGGGAGATGGCAGGAAGGGGAGACACAGCTCTTGCCCTCAGACAGCTTTGGTGTCAGACCAAGCATCCCTTATTGAAATGCGTATTAAATGGTAGCATGGAAAATGAATAAGAATGAACACGTGCCCTTCACCTTAGACTCTGCCTTTCTGATATAGGTCTTACCCTTATTCAATCATTTATGCATTCATCAAACATTCCCTTAAACACCATATTCTGGGGCCACTGTTCTGTAAGGTGCTCCTAGTGTAATGGGAGAGACAGACATGATTTCAATATGTGAGGGAGCCAGGGTAGCTTCCCAGAGGCAGGGATGTTCAAGCTGGGTGTTGGAGGAGTGGGGTTGCAGCACGGGATGGTGCAGGATTTTTGAACAGAGGAAGGAGTTTGCCCAAAGACACTAGGGTTGGGTGAGGCAGCATTTGGAGACTCTCGGGAGCCTGCTGTAGTGCTCAGGTGTGAGGTGGGTGGGAGACGAATGAGGGAGACCTTGAATGTTAAACTTTATCGTACAGACAAGGAGTAGGCAATCAAAGATCAAACTTTTAGTCCTTTAATCAAAATGTATTAATTAGCATTTACTATATGCCAATTGCTGTAGATGTCGGGGATGTGGCAGAAAACAAGACAAAAGTTATTGCAATCATGGAGTCCACATTCCAGTAGAGGAAAGAGGTGGTAAACAAATAAATAACGTAATGGTGATAATATGCTATGGAGAAGATAAAGTAAGAAATAAACAGTAGAGGGTGCTGCGATGGAGGCGGGAGTCCAATTTTGAATTAGATGGTTGAGGAGGGCTGAGAAGGTGGCGGCTGAGTGAATATCTGAGAGAGGCGAAGAGGTGAACCATGTATGTCCCTGGGAGGAGAGCATTCTGGGCAGAGGGACTATCAAGTGCAATGTCTACAAGCAGGCAGCATGTTGGAAAAACAGCAAGAAGGCGAGGGTGCTTGGGGCACAGTGGGTGAGGAAAAGCTCTGAGGTGAAGTCAGAGAAGTTGAGGGAGGGGCCTTGTAAATGATGGTGTCCTTTGGCTTTTAGTCTCCGAGTGGGGTGGGAGCCACAGAGGATTTTGAGCAGAGGTGAGACATGATCCCTCTCGGGCTTTAGCAGGATTGTTCTGACTGCCGGGTAGAGAATAGACTGAAGGGGACACTGAGGAAGCAGGGACATCACTTAGGAAGTAGTTGCCGTAATGGAGGTGGCTGTGACAGTGGTGGTACGGTGGTAAGAAGTGGTCATATTCTTGATACATTGTAAAGGTAGAGCCAACTAAGAAAAGAGAGATCTCAAGGATGACTGGAGTTAAGGGTTTTGACCAGAACACCTAGAAAGATGGTGTTGCTGTTTGCAAAGGTAGGGGAAGAACTGGAGGGGGAACAGGTTGAGGGTGTGGGTCAATCAGGACTTGGGGTTGGTCCTATTGAATTTGAGTTGCCTGTTATACATACCAATGGGGAGGGCAAGTAGGCCATTGCCCATATAAGTCTGGAATTCACAGGAGAGGTCCAGGCTGGGTATGGCCAGCATAGAAGTTTCTTAAAGCAAAGGAAGAGGCTCCTCTGTAGCAGCACGAAAAACCGCTGGAAGGCTGCTGTGGTGTCCAAGAGAGACCAGACACCGTGACTGTCTGAACAAAAGCGGGACCCATCAGGCTGAAGAAAAGGGTCACAGGCATTCCAGAGATTTACTTAATATTGCTATACTTTATTTCAATTACGAAAAGAATGTTTGTTGTAAAAGATGAAAACAATGACAGATATTATGAACTAGAAACAACAGGCTCTGGTGACTGACCAAGTACAGATGAGAGCAGAACTGGCGCCTGGAGGAGGAGCAGATGTGGACAGGTGAGGAGTTCAGACTGAGAGGTGTAGCCCCGACATCCGGGAGACACGCAGATGGTCGACAAGGAGTTGGTGTGGAACACTGGCTGGAGACTTGGGAGGCAGGAGTAGTCTGGTTTTGGGTAGAGTTGGAAGTCATGGGCCCCAGTTGAGGGTGTGTGTGTGTGTGTGTGTGTGTGTGTGTGTGTGTGTGTGTGAGAGAGAGAGAGAGAGAGAGAGAGAGAGAGAGAGAGAGAGATTGTCTGTCTGTCTGTCTGTCTGTCTATGGAAGAAAAAAGTAAGACTGAAGGGGGAAGTGTAATGCTTCCTCACAGGTGAGGGATGGGCAGAGATGGAGGAGCCAGAAACTTAGCATAGGCTAATCTAGAAACTGTTGTACAAGATGCCATGGGACCCCAGAGCAGCAAACTACTCCTTGAGATCAGGAACCATTTCATAGAGGTGGGGCATAAGAACTTTGGTGTAAAGGATGATGGCTAGGTGGAGAATAGTACTTGGTGCTATTACAGCACTTTTCCTGTATGGCTATATATAGTCTGTGTTGAGTGTCTGTCCCCTCATTTGATGAGGACATCTGAAGGGAAGGAACCAGGTCATGCTCTCATCGATTCCCCAAGCCTGGCACAGAAAGTGTGTCTGTGAAGTAACAAACACCAGCACACTAGAATGAGCAGTGTTCCTATAAAGGAACACTGGGGGAGAGGCCCGGCATTTGGGTTTTCAACCCACAGGCTGGGAGGCTGGGTCAGCCTCTTGCTCACTGGATCCCTGATGTTGGCAACTGCTGCCACCTACTGGGCAAGACCAGTGTTGCCTCCCGGTTGCCACTGTAGCTGAGGCCATCTGTGTATTTGAGATGAGAGTCACCGCCTGTCCTCCAGAACCCCTCAGGCTGGTGAGAGAAACCCCTTGACGGTGACAAGACGGTGCTAGGAAGTACAGGGCTTTCGGGAACTGGAGGCAGCTTGAGTAGGATTCGGGAACAGGATTGTCCTCGGGGCGGAATCATGGCGGGTGCAGAGCAGGAAGGAGCAGCTGACCCAGTCTCCATGGCTGGGGAGTATGTGTTTGTGGGTGTTTGTGTGTATGTGGGAGGGTTGTTGGCTTTCCTGTCGTTGCTTTTCTGCTGCTTTTAGGCAGGCTTACTCCCTCTTCTCCTCTCCTGGGAAGTCTGGCCCTGACCCACCATTGTACAAAGTGCCGGCCATTGTGTGTGGTGCCTCATCTAACTTTTGCTGTGACCCTATCAGGGTGGCCCTCCACTAGTCCACTTCACAGGTGAGGATGACGAGGTTCAGGGAGGTAAACACCACAAGTTCATAAGGGCTAGGTGACCTAGTTTGTAAGCCACCCGGCCCTGTACATCCCAGCTGTTTTGACCACAAAGCCCAGCCCCCTGCCCAGCTGGCAGCTCTCCTTCTCCCTTCTGGCCTCCTCCACCCCAGCCCAACACCAGCCTGTAACCATCTTCTTTGAGGCCTGGTCTCAGCCATCTTGGGAGCTGGGGAGGAGAGAGATGTTGGCAGCTGGGAATGAGTCCCCGCTGCTCGGTGTGTGATATTTGAGGAATGGCTTTGCCATGGAGTTCACTATGCGCCTGAATGTAAGGCTATCCCTTTTTTCAAGTTTTAAAAGTTTTAAAGTTAAAAAAAAATGTGGCCCATTAATTCTAATTTGAACATTTAGAGATACAGATGAGAGAAGCAACTCCTTACTTGTAATATTTAAAATATTTAAAATCACATACTTTTTAGAATGCCTTTATTTTGAAACAATGCTTTTCAGACCCTTCACTTGCATTTCTGCCTCTGTGTCACATGTCCTGTGTCATCCCTAGCATCTCCTTAGAGGTCCCTAACACGGTTTCCTCAGACACGTCATCGTCACTTGTGCTTGGAAATACAGCGCTTTTTGATCCATGAACAATGCTGTTGCTGAAATATTATTTCAAGTCATGAGAATGGTTGTTCTTCACCTAAGTGATGGGTTAATATTTGTTATCTCCTTAGGGTAGCACAGAACTATATATAATAGCAGTCTCCAGATCTTTCCTCATTCTCTCTCTCTGCTTAATTTTTCTCCACAGCACTTCCTACCTTCTGATATACTTGTTCATTTGTTTGTTGTCTATATCCCCTCACTAGAATATGAGCTCTGTGAGGTCAGGAAATTTCACCTGTCTTCCCGGTTTATGTCCATCGCCTGGAAACACTCCTACAACATAGTAGGCGCGCAGTACATATTTGAGGAATAAATGAATGACCGTAAAGCTCTTAGAACTGTTTGATAGTCCAGTGGCAGCCAGGGCCATGCATGAGGAAGGCGACGGAGCGGGGCGGGAAGGTAGCCCTGCAGAAGCCGGGCCCGGGTGAGGAGGGCATCTAAGTCAGTGGGAGCCTGGTTGTATTGGGAGATTAGCTACATAGAAGGGGACTGACCAAATTATTAAATATATTGAAGACAATTGGAGAAATGGGAATGAACTCTGTGCTGCTGGATTGGAATATAAGCTCTAAATGTAAACTTTTTTCCACATACGTTCTCCAGAAAACCAGAACCAGTAGAGTATATAGAAAGAGATTTATTAGGGGGAATTGACTCATGGATCACGGAGCCTGAGAAGTCCCACAATTTGCTCTCTGCGAACTGCAGACTTAAGAGTCAGAGGTGTAGGTCCAGTCTGAGTCCAAAGGCCTGAGAACCAGGAACACCGATGATGTAAGTAAGTTCAAGGGCAGGAGAAGACCGGTATCCCAGCTCAAGCAGTTAGGAAGGGAGAGAGAATTCAACCTTTCCTTTGTCTTTTAGTTCTATTCAGGCCCTTGATTGATTGGTTGATGCCCGCCCACACTGAGGAGGGCCATCTGCTCTACTCAGTCCACCAAGTCAAATGCTAATCTCACCATCACAGACACACCCAGAAATAACGTTTAACCAGAAATAATTTTTAACCGGTCAAGTTGACACATAAAATTAACCATCACACAGATAAATAAACATAGATGTAAATGTGTGTTTATGGGTACAAATGTGTGTCTACTGAGTGCACCTGGGAGTAGAGATTACCCTAATTGCAACGAGAACACATACACCCAGATCTGGGTTTCTAAATACTATTCTCCACCACAGAAAGAACCAGGGATTCTTCCGGAAATGGCTAGTTCTAGGGCTGGCACAGGGAAACACAAGATGATCCTGAAATATCTTGTCGAGCCAGAAAGAAAGGCAGAGTTCAAAGAATGATGGCACTATCAAACCAGCAAGAGGTCAGCAAGGGGCACCCATTGACAAAACTGGGACAGTTTGAGCATTGGAATAAATTATAGGAATGGGTTATGATGCATTGAATACGATAGGAAACCACAATCCATCCATTCTTGAATACTTACATGGCAGTGAAGAGAAAAGTTCTTTACAATAGAATGCCAGCAAATAAATGTTTTGACCATTGCAGCAATAATTAATTTGGGCAAAAAACATTAATGGATGCTGAAACCTATGAGTGAAAGTGGGATGAAAAAAAGCAGTTTCAACGTCTCAAAGTGCACCCCCCCTTCCCCAAGACTTCTTAATCACGATCAAGTGATCAATATAAATACCACTAGTCGTGGTTCCAAATGATATTGGATATGAGAATCCATCATTTCTCTAATAGTTCCTCCCAAAAGATGTTCAATCACTAGGAAGGATTGAAAACAAAAGTTGAAAGATGGTCTACAAAATAACTTTCCTGTAATCTTCAAAAATGTCAAGGTCAGAAATGCAAAGGCTGCAAATTATTCTGGATTGAGGGAGACTAAGGAGATGTGACAACTGGGTACATTGCTTGATACCACATTAGACTTTTTTTAACCATAAAAGGACATTTTTTTTTGGACATTGAAGAGCAGTGTGTGAAATTGTTTAAAAAGTTAAAAGGAAGTTCTACCAAGAGCGTTAGCCCTTCTCCTGGCTGACTCCCGCCGACCCGTAGGATTCATTTTAGAGAGGCTCCTGCAGAACTTTGACTGACTAGGAATGAAGGCACTGTTTTGTGCTCCCACTGATCCCTGGACCCTAACATCCTTTTCTGATTATATCTATGCTTCAGCCCCCGCTAGCCCCGGAGGTCCCTGAGAGCAGGGGTCCCATCTGGATTATGGCACAGGACAGCTTCTCGAAATACTGAATCCCTACAAAAGGGTATAGTTGGGGGGACATCTCCACCTCACCTCTTCATCTGGGGTTCAACTAAAGAAGTTGTCGTGACCAGCTTTTAGAGATGCACCTGGCTGAGTGGGACTCAGGCAACCAGGGGTTTCATAGGGGTCTCAGATGTATTTCGGGCCTAATCCCCAAGATGTAACCTGGCTGAAGAGGCCTCTCAAAGGAGAAAATTCTCTTACACATTTGATGTCACTGATATGCTCAATGATTACGTTGAAAGAAGTGTGGGACACAGAGACACCCCCACCCCCACCCCCACCCCAGAGCACAGCAGACCCAGCACACTAAAGGATCAGAATGGTGGAAGTATCAGAGGAATGAGCAATATAGCTAGGGAGGATGGACATTTGAGATGTTAGGAGAAATTTTCCAGGAATAAACTTTCTCTCTGTTTTCTGCTAATATGAGGATATAGTTGTAAGTGTGGATAATGCCATTCAAGGTACCAAGATGCCAACGCTTCAGGTTGGTGGAGTTGAGGCACCTCTCAGCATTGAAGCAGTCCTCGCTCGGTCCCTCATTTCTCTTCTCCTGCTGTGGGTAGAGCGCACCCTTGGGGTGAGGAACACAGGAGCCTCTCCCGGCCCAGCTAGAGGATTCCAGGATCTAGGAGGGGAGGCAGGGGCCTGGCCACCTGCCTGGGGTGGAGCCTGACTGGGAGTGCCTTGCCAGGAGGAGGGCAAAGGGCTGTGTCCTACAACTGCCCCACCCAGCTGACAAGAGTCCGTCACCAGGCCACCCTTTCTGACTGGGGCCCTTGTGGGGTAAGTGTCTTTCTGAACCCACCTTGTCTCTTTTCTGGCCATCGGTGAGAACTCCTTTCCCCCTTGGGGGGTCCAAACACTCTGTCCCCTCTGCTTACCCTTATGTTAGGTAGGGGTGACACCTGCCACTCCTTCAGCATGGCACATGTCTCCCTGCTCCAGCTTCAGAAATGCATGAGACTGGGGCACTGAGGGGGGGGGGGAGGGCAGGTATGGAATGTCTCGGACCCTTCCCTTCCTGATAACGGCATCAGGACCAGGGCCAGGGCAGAAGGGCCCAGAGTGGGGTACCTCGTCCAGGCAAGCCCCAGATCACTGTTCCCTCCTGTGTCACACTACAATAGAGCCCAGAATCCCAAGTGGCTGGAGCACTGGGGGACACCCAGGCAGAGCACTCGCTGGACCAAGTCCTCCAGGAGCGGGATGAAGCCATTGCCAAGTGAGAGGCAGCTGCTTGTGGAGGTTGGGGTGGGGGTGGGATGGGAGGGTGGTCCACCCTCAGGACTCTGTCCTGCTAGAGGAGGCGGGGGTGGGGGTGGAATCAGGCATTCCTGGAAGAAAAGCCACATAAACACCCAGTCAGTCACAAGGCAGGTAGTGTGACCACATTTGCCTACCCCCAGGGCCCAGCATCGGATCTGTAGGGCCCAGGCCTCAGGTTGTTCTCCCTGTTACTTGCAGGAAACAGGCAGTGGAGGCTGAGCTGGACACATGCAAAGCCAAATTACGAGCTGTGGAGGCCCAGCTGCTAGAGGTCCTGGAGGAGAAACTGAGACTGAGGCAGGAGGTGGAGGCCTGGGAGGTAGGGTGGGAATGCCAGCCAGTTGGGTCTGGGAGGCACAGGGAGATGAGCTCAGGGTCTGCCCCTTAACCTGCTCTCCTGCCCCCAGGAGGACATGCAGCAGCTGGTGAGGCAGCAGGTCGAGAGTCAGCTGCAGAGAGAGTCCAGGGGCACTTTGAGAGCCCCTGTGGAACCTGGAGCAGCCAGAGTCCGTTGGGTCCAATTCTCCCTGGGTCGGTGGGGGCGTTGGCGGTGAGAGAGCTCAGCCCAGGACCTTGAGAGCAGTGTCTTTATTCATTAAAACTTGAGATATGACCATCATTATACCCTCGTGCCCTCTCAGTGCCTGCCCGAGTCCTTCTGTATAGAAATGTGGAGCAGGCCACAGAGCCTGGGGTTTCATACATGCAACTCTTACACCAGAAAGTCTCGAATGGCAGCCACGAAGTCGTGTGGGCGTTTGTTGTGGATCCAGTGGCCAGTGTTAGGCACGGTCTGCATCTGGGCCTGAGGGAAGAGTCTCCTAATCTCAGGATAGTGGCTCGGACTGGAGAGATAGGGAGGAAAAAAAGAGAATTAAAGGCAGAGGAGGAACAGATGGAGAACCATGTGAGCCCACATGCACCACGGGGTTGCTGAGCTCTCAACAGCCCCCTGACCACATCCAAGCCATCGGTTAGGCAGGCTAACCATGCTGATGGCTGGGTATTTAAGGCATGCTCATCTTCCAACCAGCTTGGCTCACCGCACGAATTTAGATTTTTCACCACAGAGGAAGAGGGCTGGCCCAGTGTAGGGTTCTTGTTGTTCTGGGAAGACCATCATTTTTTCCATGTGCTGGGCCAAGGCATCCAGGTTCAGCTTCCACACCAAGCGCCCGTCTACTTGCACCAGGTTGGTGAGCAGGTGCTGCCGCAAGGTAATGTCCTGTTTGGGGAGCTTCCTGTGAGGCCTGGGGCTACCACTCTTACTTTGACAGGTTCCATCCAACCTGCACTTGGGGGCTTGGGGGAATAACCTGGGCAACACAGCTGAGTTGTTCATCAGCCAGTTTGCGGGCATGGGAGAGGGGCACCTCGTCTGGGATGTCTATGGCTCTCATGGCTGTTATGAAGGGTAGAAAGTCCGGGTGGGGCTTTCTGTCCACTGGGCTCATGTCCTCGACAATCAGACGTTCCACCAGCTCTGGCTGTGGGAGAGAGCCAGAATGGGGACCAGTCTTAGCGCAGGCACAGTGTCTGCAGGCATAGTTCCCAGATCCTGAACTTGGCCATCTAAGGCTCCTTTGGCTCCCAGGTGCCTGTGGGGCACTCAGAGTCTATACTGGATGGGAGGAAGCTGGATAGGGATGACTCACCCTCTGTAGTGCCAGCAGCATGGCTGTCCTGCCTCCCATGCTGTGGCCAATTGGGACACAGGGCAAAAGGCCCAGCTGGGGCAGGAAGTCCTGTAGGTCCTGGCTCATGGCCTCATAGCTCATGTGTGGGCTGTGGAAGCTGTCACCATGGTTCCGAGCATCTACTGTCAGCACCTGGTGAGTGGGTTAAGGGGGACATCGCTGGCATCCAAATTCCGGGTGTAGACAGCCAAAGGCCTGGAAGACCTACTAGGCCTGCAAGTAGGAGATGGAGAGCCTGGGGAGATATCCTGAAGTGGAAGGAGGTGAGACGGCCCAGTTCACAGACATAGGAGCCCAGATGAAAAACCTGGAGTCGCTATGACACAGAGGAGAAGGCCTTAGGAGTGTGACCATATCTCTGAGAGTCTAGCCTGGCTAGGTGGCAACCCCAGAGAGAGAAGATGCCAAGAACTTCCAACAGTTGAAGCACAGAAAGATGGGCTGCTGTAATAGGTGGGACGCCCCATCATCCCAGGCGAACGAACAACAGGGGCTGGCCCCTTTGACAGAGAGGGTGTTGGCACTTAGGCATTGAAAAGCCAAGAGTAGCTCAGTGTGGGGCATGCAGATGGAGATGGACTGAACAGATGGAAGCCCAAGGGAATGAATGGGGTCCATCTAGGGCCTGGGTCTGCCCTGCGGGCTCTGACCTTAGAAGGTCTATCTCTCCTTTCATCTCTGCTCAGAGAGAC